>PNEQ01105786.1:34363-51661 GCA_003012365.1 Medauroidea extradentata | reverse complement strand
TAATCCTACGATACATGCATACTAAAGTTACCAGACACATGTATAGGAATTTTAACACATAAAAATAGAAAGTTTTACACATGTAATGTAAAATTTCAAAACAGTTGTATTGGAAAGTTACAAAACATATTTGAAATTTTAAAGCTACTTGTATAGTAAATTTACCATACACATGTACGGGCATTTTAGTATACCAAGATAGAAAAGGTACTACACATAGGGTAGGATAGTCTGCAAACCAATAATTTAACATTGTGTTGTTAAAGAAAGGTAACTTTACCAAGCAAATTAAATACTGTAGATATTAAAAATTATGTTAACTTTGCTAGACACAAATATTAGGTACGTTTAAATACACTACCGTTTTGGTTTGATACAAATGCTTCTTTATAACATATGAGGGCTAAAGCTTTAAGATGAATATTTGGTGTCACACTAATTCAGCAGCTATATCTGTTCCTTATACCTGAAATTAACATACATCCAAATTAAAAAAAAGTCTGTGGTATGTTGTTTGTTGCTGTAGTTTATACCAGATCAATAAAAATTTGATAGGAAAAAAATTTCAACTACAGTTGTTCCGTTGAAGACACTGCAAATTGTTTAAGACATTTTAAAATGCAAGAAAAATTATTTATGTTTAATTCTAAACAATAGTATTCAATTATTAAAGGCAGCACATTGTTTATTATATGGGACAATATAACACATTCTCGAAATTATCATCAAATATATAAACAGAAGTGAACAGGAAATAAAAAAAACACTAGTAAATTAACATCTGGTGGCTTTATTAATATATATAATCAATAAAAAAACCATTAAACTAAAATTATTTTAAAAAATACTAGCAATGCAAATTAAATAAATTTCAATTTTTACAACAATAATTTATAGCTGTTCTAGTCTTCCATTTTGTAGTGTATCATGCAAACGTTTGACGTATCTTTCCACTTGTGTATCAAGATTCCGGCCTCACTGAAAAAAAAAGAACATTATTTGCCAAATAGCAGATAAAAAATATTCAAAAACAAAAGTAAAAATTTACATTTAAAAAAAATTGTACCACAAGTAGAAGTTATGCTTGCATGCTTTATGTAAATTCAACACAATCTAAAGAACCTATAGCATGTAAGGTAATGTGCAAAATACTGCAATCAAAATGTAGGAAAATATGAACTATATAGATTAATACATGGACCACTGGGTAATGTATGTCGTTATAAAAAAAACCAAGTAGTGTTACGCTACTGTCATAAAAGATGCTACAAAATTAACAGCAAGCAAATGCCACACTGATAAGTAAGTGTACACAAAAGGAAGACACGAAAAATAGGATGTTATATACCAGATATAGCAAAACCCACATTATTGTCGTATAACATGTTCATTTGATCAAAAGTCTAAAACTTGAAATTATAAACTATAATTTCTTACATGGGACACTATATTTTGAAACTATACACACAATACAGTACTCACTTACAACTGCAAAATTTAAAATAAGAAAAATGTGTAAAACGGAGAAAAAAGTTAAATATTGCATTATATTTCACAGACATTCATATTAACAGAGTACTTTCTTAAAAAACACAAGCAAAAAAGGGTATAGTGTAAATGAAGGTAGTGTATGATGACACACACAGTAAAGAATCATGGGCTTAAATAAATGTTGATACAATGTAAAATGTTACATTATTGCAATTACATCTTATTTGTAAGTAGTACATGGTGATTTTAGCTGGTATGTGTATGATTACACCCACAGTGAAGCGTCGTGGAAGTGAAAATGTATTGATATCATGATAAATGTTACAATATTGTTATTCCATCTTATTTTAAAGTGTTATATGGTGATTTTAGCTTAAACAGGTATGTTTAACCCACAGTGAACCGTCGTGGAACTGAAATGTGTTGATAGCATGTTAAATATTACAATATTGCAATTCCATCTTATTTTAAAGTGTTACATGTTGATTTTAGCTTAAATGTGTATGTTTACACCCACAGTGAAGCATCATGGATCTGAAAACATGTTGATAGAATGTTAAACGTTACAATACTACAATTCCATCTCAATTTAAGGATTTATATGGTGATTTTATCTTAAATGTGTATGTTTACACCTACAGCGAAGCATCATGGATCTGAAAACATGTTGATAGAATGTTAAACGTTACAATATTACAATTCCATCTCAATTTTAAGATTTATATGGTGATTTTAGCTTAAATGTGTATGTTTTCACCCACAGTGAAGCATCATGGATCTGAAAACATGTTGATAGTATGTTAAACATTACAATATTACCATTCCATCTCATTTTAAAGTTTTATATGGTGATTTTAGCTTAAATGTGTATGTTTTCACACACAGTGAAGCGTAGTGGACCTGAAAATGTCTTCATAACATGTTTAAAGTTACAATATTGCAATTTTATCTTATTTTAAAGTTTTGTACGGTGATTTTAGCTGAAATTTGTATGTTTACACCCACAGTGAAGCGTCATGGACCTGAAAATGTCTGTATAGCATATTAAATGTTACAATATTGCAATTCCATCTTATTTTAAAGTGTTATATGGTGATTTTAGCTGAAATGTGTATGTTTACACACACAGTGAAGCGTCATGGACCTGAAAATGTCTTGATAGCATATAAAATGTTACAATATTGCAATCCCATCTCATTATAAAGTGTTATATGGTGATTTTAGCTGAAATCTGTATGTTTACACCCGCAGTGAAGAATCCTGGAACTGAAAATGTGTTGATAGCATGTCAAATATTACAATATTGCAAATCCATCTTATTTTAAAGTGTTATATGGTGATTTTAGCTCTAAATTGTATGTTTACACCCACAGTGAAGCATCATGGCCCTGAAAATGTCTTGAAAGCATATTAAATGTTACAATATTGCAATTCCATCTTATTTTAAAGTGTTATATGGTGATTTTACCTGAAATGTGTATGTTAACACCCGCAGTGAAGCGTCATAGACCGGAAATGTCTTGATATCATATTAAATGTTACAATATTGTCATTCCATCTTATTTAAAGTTTTGTATGGTGATTTTAGCAGAAAGGTGTATGTTTACACACACAATGAAGTGTCATGGACATGAAAATGTCTTGATATCATATTAAATGTTACAATATTGTTATTCCATCTTATTTTAAAGTTTTATATGGCGATTTTAGCTGAAATGTGTATGTTTACACCCACAGTGGAGCGTCATGGACCTGAAAATGTCTTGATATCATATTAAATGTTACAATATTATTATTCCATCTTATTTTAAAGTGTTATATGGTGATTTTAGCTGAAATCTGTATGTTTATACCCACAGTGAAGCGTCATGTAACTGAAAATGTGTTGATAGCATGTCAAATATTACAATATTGCAATTCCATCTTATTTTAAAGTGTTATATGTTGATTTTAGCTCAAAATTGTATGTTTACACCCACAGTGAAGCATCATGGACCTGAAAATGTCTTGATAAATTTTAAATGTTACAATTTTGCAATTCCATCTTATTTTAAAGTGTTGTAAATTATTTTAGTTGGTATGTGTATCTTTACACCCAAAGTGAAGCTTCATTGACATGAAAATGTGTTGATAGCATGTTAAAAGCTGAAAAATTGCAATTACATTAAATTTTTTAGGGTAAACGGTGATTTTAGCTGAAATGTGTATACTTACACTCACAGTGAAGCATCATGGACCTGAAAATTGGTTGTTAGGATGTTATATGTAACAATATTGCAATTACGTCTTATTTTTAATTGTTATATGGTGATTTTAGCTGTTAATTGTATGTTTACACCCACAGTGAAGCGTCATGGAACTTAAATTTGTGTTGATAGCATATTAATTGTTAACAATTTTCAATTAGATCATATTTTAATGTGGTGCACTTTGATTTTAGCTGTATTGTGCTTAATTATACTCCACAGTGAAGTTTCATGGCCCTTAAAACTATGTTGATAGCAGGTAAAATGTTATAATGCAATTACATCATATTTATCTTTTTAAATGTTGAAACAATATAAAAATATTTTATATGGTGCATGGCATTCTTCTGTTTATGCATATATATTCACATAGGTCTATTATCTTCATTTAACCACAATGTATTAAAATGTTACACATTCACAGCTAAATTTATAATTTTAAAAGGATTTTACTATCAATGTAATCAAAAATGTTCAACGAATAATTTTAACGTAATATTTACATATAAATTATACTTATAACTTGGCCACCAAAATAATGTAATGAAAATTATATAAGATTGTTTATATCATCTCTTCACAATGGATATCTAGATATATTTTTATACATAATCAACACACCAAAATTATCTCTGTTTTTACATGTTTTCGTTTATGTGGACTTGATTGAGAGATAATATCCCCCAACTTGAAAAGTACTATTAACCAGGAAATATAATATTATCCTAGCTTGCAGATGGCCCTGGCGCAGGAACGAGAGGGCATTAACTGTAGGCCTACTTAAAGCTATGCATCGCAAATAAGCTGTGAATAAAATGTATTACACCTACCTGGTTCGGTGAAAACAGAATCCTCTAAGTTTTTAGTATAAAATTAGCACGATAAGCGCAATATTTTCAAATACTTATGAAAATCAAAACAGATCTAGGTATATCCCAGACGTCCATCTTCGTTCATGACTCGTGATGCTTTTGTTACTCGCCCCACATGGCCAACCCGAATGCCGATACATCCCGAACATTGCCGAATGTGCCACGTTCCTATACATGTTTAGGAATTTTCAAGCCTATACCATACAAATCTGGCAATTTTAGCATGTTTACAAAACAAATGTTGGATAGTTTCCATAAATGTACGGGAAAAACTTTTACTATTCATACTTTGTATTATTCTCATACTCTGGTGTGGTAAATTTCCAAATATTTTTTTACAGTGTACGGCTGCGACGTTAGTGCTATCTGTTGTTAGCTCCACGAACTTATTGCTAGTAGGGCTTGTACTATAGCTTTAAAATATATTTTCAAGTTTTGCTTATTTTGTTTAATACTGTGGTTGACACCTGCTATAATCTTCAGAATAGTAAGAGGGCCGGGTCTGGAATATATGATAATATACTAAACCTATATTGTACGGAGTTAGCTTGGGGCAGAGGTCTTTGGCCGATGTGTATATCGTGATGAGATGCGGAATTACCAACATATATACGAACTATTGCCAAGAAGCCTAGCTCACACGAATAAAATAAACAATAGTTGTTTCCCGTGCGGGAATAACATACTACGGTTTATAAATTTGTCTCACGACAGGCTTTAACAACGCTTTGTCGAAAGAAACCATGCACACTGCCGCTCTGTATAAAGCGTTTGAAGCGGCTGCTGGGGCCTTGTAAGGTAACGTTACAATGTTGTTAAAGTTACTGTATGGCACCGTAAAACCAACAAAACAGATGGTTAAAATTACCGTACTGCATTGCTGGGAGTACTACACAGCACTGTACAAGCAACAGAACAGATTGTTAAAATTACAATACTGCATTGCAGGGAGTATTGCACAGTACCGTAAAACAAACAAAACAGATTGTTAAAATTACTGTACTGTATAGCTGGGAGTACTACACAGCACTGTACAAGCAACAGAACAGATTGTTAAAATTACAATACTGCATTGCAGGGAGTACTGCACAGTACCGTAAAACTAACAAAACCGATTGTTAAAATTACTGTACTGTATAGCTGGGAGTACTACACAGCACTGTACAAGCAACAGAATATATTGTTAAAATTGTCATACTGCGTTTTAAGGAGCTGCAAGTAGAGATTGCTAATACGGCAGAACAGCATTGCTGACTGTACCCAGCAACTCTGTAATGGCAACAAATAAGTTTTGTTGTTATTACTATCTCCATTTACCATATGTAGGTAGTAACTGTAACCAATCAGATAGCTGTCACTATGTTAACAACAATGGATGGTTGGAGGAACCAAAATCTGGTTCTTATAACAATATATTTTTCTCAGTGTAGTAGTGCGTATCAAGGCCCGTATACTATTCGCTCTAGTGTCAGTTACAAAATAAAATAATACACCTACTTTTATTTTGCTAACAGCACTACAGCAATGCCATGACGCAAGAAATACTTTTTTAAAATGTAGGTGCACTAAGTACCTGTACCCATTGGGAATTTTAAAGTGGCTGAGGCGATGCTGTCAGCGGATAACGAAATAAGAGTGCGAAATGGTAAATCGTCGATTTATCGTGATAAACTGCGGTGCGGGCTTCACAAAATTGGGTAAGGATATGCATATCAAGTTCACTAGATTATCAACAGAGAGCAGGCATGTGTAATTTTGGCGATAAGTGACCAAAGTATCACATATAAGACAGTAATTTAAATGTTTAACGTATTTCTGATACAAAAGTTCTAAGTCTTAGTATCACTCTATAGGAAGAAACCGAAAAGAAATTAGTTGATCTCCATTTTCTGTAAAAAATGATAGTCAAGATGAGGCTGCCTGACATATGCACACACCGTTAAATAGATTGTCGACTGCCCCTTGATTATTTTTGTTGAAGTTAGTTATGCCATCCCTCCTATATGTGAGCTCATATGTAAACACAAGTGAAGAAGCGAAGTCTGCTGTTTCAGTTTGTCCATGAAACAACTGGTAGAATGTCAGTCGATCCTGGGTGATCGCTGTACACAAGAGCCTGCATTCGTTTGTAATAGTACACGAGCTGCTGACGTAATACTTCCCACACTGTTGTGCGACTACAAAGTAATGTAGGCCCCACGTGCCTGGTGCTGGCACATGGACCTTGGTGAATGAGTTTAGAAGCGCCCTTCCATCCTAGGAGTCTGCTATCTCCCGTCTCACCCTCCGTCAGCATTATTCACACGCAATATTCCCGTTTCAACAAGTCAACGAAACTACGAAGCAAATGTTTTATGCTTTGGCTGTGATCTCTGTCTTCGAATGCCTCCTAATCACGGTCGTAGAAGAACAGGTCTGGGCACTCGCCTATCTAACAATGTATTTTGCTTGACCCCTTTGTTGTTTGGCTGTAGTTCGTCAAGTTACCGAGAATGTCGTACTTTTTGGCGCTGTTTTCCGGGCGGTCGGACTCAAACTCCGTCCACTTTTTTCCATTGTTAAATTTATAAAGAAAATAAAGGTTGCTGGAGCCTTTGCTTAAATTTGTGAGCGAAGAAAGTGTTTCATAAATTGATAAAAATTACGTTTTGATAAATTGTTTATCTTAGCGGAAAGGAAGTGGGCGGAGTTTAGTCCGACCGCCGTAACATCAGCGCCAATAAAACACAATATTCTTGGTAATTTGGTGAACTACAGCCAAACAACAAGGGGGTCAAATATCCAGGCGAGTGTCCAGACCTGTTCTTCTACGACCGTGCTCCTAATACAGCCGCTTCTCGTCTACCAACACAATTCACACAACCATATTAATAAAATTTCTCCTTCTTCGCGATAATAAGTCCAACCGCTTGGCTCAAAAGTTACAGCTCCTGGCATCTGGTCTAAGGGCTCCAGGCTCTATTCTCCTGGAGGTCACAGTAGCGTCTCCGGATTTAGTACTGGGTGTTGTGTTGTCCACTCGTCCCTATATTGCGGAAGACAACATGCTAAATACAGTAGAATCACCTCGCCTAGTGGCCTCGGAGGACGTCATGACTTTCATCACTCGGCGCCCTCCGTAAAAAACATCCATAGTCATACTACGATAGTAATAAACGGGCTTCGTTTGAATCTGCACAGAAAACTTGTATACGGTAAGGATATTCACGTTTTAACGAACACAACAATCACAGCCGATAACACTGACTCAATGTACCACTATGGTGGAATAGTTCAAACTGTACACTGGCCTTATCGATGTCTGGCGAAATACGCAATGTTTTGCCATCTGTAGTTCGGATATCATAACTGCTAGTATGCGTTCGTACACAACTCAGTGTACATTGTGTTGCCTGCTGTCAGGCGCTTCCGATCAATTACTACAATATTACTGTACAGAACCATTATCCAGTAGCCATTCCCAGATTCTGTTAATGTGTCAGACTTGCATGATTCAATTTTTCGTGCTACAGCATTTCTCATTTTCTTACGTTATACCAAACGTGAGTGAGTATGTATGTCGTTTGTTGTACAATTCACAATGGATAAACATAGTTGCCTTCATGATGTAATGCCTTGCATTTGGAGTCTACCTTTCCAGTTACACCCTTGATGGCAGGACAGCTATCTGCATTTACTCTGCTCGTAACCGTCAGGTAACTACACATTCGTGGATAACAGCAACGTATGGGTTGTGCACTTGATAAAGTGCTACATGTTGCTTACTTTCCTTACGGCGCAAGTCTTGTGAGATCATACACTCTAAAAAATAGTTTGTAAATTTATCAGACGTGTGTATAGGAGCGCTAAAAAGTAGGTATGATAGAATAGTTTCCCAGACATCCATGGTAGCACTCCTAAACCTAATTATAAAACAGTCAAATGTATACTGAAGTTACCAGACTTGTATTGTAACAACTGTAAAAGTTTGCATATTTACAAGGCGGAAGTATGGTAACTGTCCCACACTGCGTCTAGGATAATAACTTCATAAACATTTGAGGAAGTTTTTTTACAGCGTAACTTCTGGTTGTAGCAGGTGACTGCCTGACTTTTGGGGGGCTTGCCACTAAGTAGGTAGTGCTCGAAACTGGGTGCAGGGGAAGCCCATATCAGTGACGCAACATTTTCCTTCCCTCACAAGAAATTAATACATCCGCACTATCCTCGCACAATTAGTTCCTTTTATAACACACTAATGTGGTATTGTCGTGTAAGCGCTGCCAGTTACATGACGTCAGCTCTATCTAAGGCGACCTAGTTGTGGCTTACAAACCAGTTCACGGTATTTCCTACTTGTACACTTTCTACGTTTATTCCGTGACAATGGCTGTGGTTAAGGTAAGGGTGATACATGCCATTCGCGCTTATTTAAACAATACGTTTATTAACATGACGCATAAATCACTATTAACTACCAAAACTGTTTTTTTCGTCAATCTTATTGTTTGAAATCCTTAATTGTAAAAAAAAATGTACTGTTAGTGTCTTCAACATCGCACAGCCTTTAGAACTAGAGCATTGTAGTTATGGTGTACATACGTTTTGCAAAATGTGAAATTAACTGGCTGTTCTTCAAATGAACATACAGCCATTGGGATACAGTGTAGGTGATACTTCGTATAAATCTTTTAATCTTCTTTGTTCGTGAGTTGCGTCCGCATAGTATGTTAATGTATGTAAGAAACGCCGCGTATATTGTGTGTGTGTGCGCGTGCGTTAAACGTACACAAGTTAATGATATACATGGTAAATAATTCACGAAGAAGGCATGGTAAATTACTAATATATTTGCTACTGTGTCTGGAAGAATGTCGTGTGTTTATGTAACCGTCATTGCAATTTAAAGGAATCTGTCACGAAAGTGTTTTACTTCCCAAATATTAATTACTACTAACTTTTCAAAAGGAGCAAAAAAATGTATGCCTTTAAACTTTTCTTCACATACTATTACATAATAAATACATCTATATTCCCTGGAAGATCCTTGAAATGATAGGGCCTAATATACCAATGCAAGTATGCTAAGAAACACCTTTGTTAAGTTCACTTACCATACAAACATTTGAAACTGTACAAAGTTTAGCAAATTGTTGTGTATAAATACAACCATAAAACAAATAATAGTCCCCGAAACAGTGATTAAATTTCGTTGTCTATAAATACAAATTTTAGGTACATTTTATGGAATAAATGGCAACAGAAATTTGACAATGTTCAATTGTTAAACGGACAGTTTTTACTGAGAACAAGAAAGCATTTTGCTATACAAAACTTTTAACGCGTAGCAGTAGAGGCACATCGCGTAACATTTTCAATGCAAAAATCAGAGTATAAAACGAAATGCAATCTGCAAGCAATGACGTTTACCTATATTTTCATTCTTAACTGTCACCAAAAAGAAAAAACGGAAGTAGAAAATAAATGTAAAAAAAAAAAAAAAAAACAAGTAGCAAACAACTGTTAGATGCAAACAGAAGAAATAGGTTACTAAGTTGTATAATTTATATTTTCTTTCAAAACTACAGTTCAAGTGCTAAGCACAAATCCCAAGTCATGTTCACAAGTAAACAGGTGTCCGCCTACCAGCTCACTTTTCTGTCTCGCAAATTGTCATTCATTCACATTATTCAGAAGTCTGGGTGTGAGAGCATTGATTCTGAATTAAATAGCCGAAAAATAAAATTATGGACACTTGAAATATAAAATTACAAATAAATTATAGTTAATGACTGCAATATTTTATGTGGCAAGACATTAAGTATAGACTTGTTAAATTTAAGTTTGGCTGCCATTTCATGTATGTAATGATATATATAAATTTAATGTAATTTTACTGCATTTCTAACCTTCCGAAATTAATCGTTCACAGCCAAGAGAACTCTATGCTGTAAAATTAATTATTTATTTAGAGTAAATAGTTTAATAATTGTTATATAATGAAAGAAAACAGTGACAAAAATATAAAACTTCAATTGATTACGACAATTTTACGGTATTTCAGTTGGTATGTTTAAAATCCAGTAGATATAGGCCTAATGAAATTGCAGTAGATCTGGCAACTCTGCGGATTTCGTAAATTATGTAGATTTTTATTTTTAATTTAATTTCGACAGTTAGAAGACAGCTGCGAAAACTATTAAGGGATGTAAAATATCCGGATAAATATGGGTAACTGTCACTGCGACGCAAAACCATATATGCGTGGCGTTGTGCTGATATTTCATTTCAAATTGCAATGCGAAAGCGTTTAAATAAAACACTTTTATATATTATGTCTGGTCACCTGTGGAAAACTATTAATAACGAGAAAATTGTAAGACGTATATTCTGGCACAAATTCTGTTATGGCGTTGAATGACTTAAATTTTAGTAGGCCTATATGTAATGTCAGAACTAGGAATATGTATTAGCATTGCTCCCTAATCCTGGCTTAGTTGAATTTTTCGCCATGGAAGGAATGTGACCGCAGTTGTAATTTATGTTACAGTCGATATTTTACATTGATGAAGTTGACGACTTAAATTATTCACCACAGTGTTCGCTGGGTTCCAGTACACAACTTAATTTCAAGGCTTTAGAGGACTGTCTTTTTCTGGTTATTCTGTATTGACTTTTAGTTTCATGAAACTGTCGGTAAACTTAATATTTGTTAACCGGTACTTTTGTAACTCGGTATCTAAAGAATTATATATGTTTGCAATTAATGACTAATATACCTATAACATGAATGGCTGTTGTGGTTTTCTGAGCAATCATAGAAAGGAAATAAGACAATGAATACGATTTGAGCAATTTCAAAAATTCTAGTCCTAAGGGAGTTAAAAGGCGTGAAATAGTATTTTCTATATATGCCGATATATAGAATGATGCTTAGTAATTACATTAAAATGGATTTTTTTTTCAATTTCTACCAGTATAGGTTATAAAAGATATAAAATATTATATTTTAAACTAATCGTCGATGGAACTCAAACCTGACGAGATATCGTCACAATTTTTACTCTATATGATGCCTAGGCCCTATATAGACGTCTAAGAAATGATTTAACAATTATTCGAAACTTGTCTCTTAAATCAGATGATATTTGTCAAAAGTGTTTTCTGTTAATCCACGATCTATATCCGACCCGTTAAGTTTTCAGTATATTAACATACATACACACATACATATATGTGTATATATGTATGTCGGCATAATAATTCTTACGCAAATACCTAACGGTTATACCAGAATTTTGAAATTTTACAAACTTGAAAGAGAAAGGAGGTGAAATTAGTTTTCGAACAGTCCTCAATGGTATATTAATTATGTACAAATATCTCAGTGATTGTGGTGCCACGGTGGCCAAGGGGCCAGACCTCTCGCCTTCCACCATGGCGATCCGGGTTCGATTCCCGGCGGGGTCGGTCCCCGGATTTTCGCATGTGGGAATCGTGCCGGAATTGTCGGCAGGTTTACTCGGGGTCTCACGTTTTCCCCTCTCTTTCATTCCGCGCGCTGCTCCATACTAACCTCATGTCACCTCCTCCCCAACCAGCACTAAAGACCTCGATGTTAAGCGCTGACCAAAATATCTTCACTCTCAGAAGGATGTTTGGAATACTTAATAAACTCATTACGAAATGCTAATCTGTCTTAACCAAAAGATAAAAAAACATTATAGTAAATAAAACACGAAGTTAACTTTTCACAGCCCAAAAAAAAAAATCCCAAATATAATAGCACGGGAAGAATGCTACTGTCAGGTTCAACTAACAAATACATTTCTTATTAGAGCCCATTTAATGGCACAATTCTGAGAAATAAATTTCAGTAGTACGCATTTTTCACTGCAACAGACCACAAAGCAAAAATTATTGAACATTTACGAGAAATCGCTCTTTACCTAATATCCAAACATTTACGAGTCTGATACAATAAGAAAGTTGCAAATCTTTAAGAGATTATAAGTTTTATAAAAACCGATACAAGGTTTATGTACAGCACATTCTGTGAGAAGCAAAATCTACTTCAGAGGCTTGTTATTTTTTACACAATACTTAATAATTTGGTCATCATTAATTATTTTAGTATTTCTGCAAACAACTGCTGTGAAATTACAGGGATTAGTTGGAACGAGATAAGATTGTTTGTAAATACACACATTTGTTTGTATGTATACGAAAATAGTTTGTAAAAACTGTAGCCAGAAAAATGCTGACATATTTTATGTAAATTTTACAATCATTATTTGAGACGTTACATATAACAATTTTTTTTCGAGAAGGGTTCCTCAATTTTTAATTTTTTTATGTAGATGTGTAATTGTTTTTCAGAGAATGCTATTCAATAGTATGGTTGACTAAAGAGCTGGTATTAAGAAACTAGCATTAAATACCATAATAAGCTTGCAATCCAATGTCATATTTTATTTTCCTGCTGCATGTGTAACAGAATATGTTCTTGTTTGACTAATTGTAGCAACACGGAACTCAATCACTCGTGTACTGGAATGTTGATAACTGATCTGTAGTCCCATAAGACGATCCCTGAAGACGAATATGTTGATAACGCTCTAACCACTCTCCAGCAATGGATAACTTACTCATCAGAAATATGAATGTTGCGAAATCTTACATCGAAATGTCAGACTCTCAAGTCAAGGGCAACTGAACTTGTATGAAGGAATTTGCACACCTGTTACGAGTGTCACGACCACCTTGTGATTAGAATGAAAGTATGGCCGCATTTAATGTTACTATGCAGGTGCGGAGTAAATTACCCTACAGTGACCGTGAAGGAACAATTTCAACTAAGCGTGTTATTTGACACGTGCAATAAACTACTAAAGCTGACGTTTGTGTATGAGTAGCCCAACAGATAATGTATACTTTGACTTGTCGTTCCACTGAGAATCAAGAAACGCACGATGTAATTGGCACCATCGAACTAACAACCTAAATACAAAAATAACGTAGTATCTAATAAATAGCCTTAATTTTTGTGTATTTTCGTCGTAACGAAATCCAGTTGTTTAAACTGTAGCCATTTTAACTACGTTTTTTCAAGTGAAATATCTGATGAATAATTGCGGAGCAAACATTTAAAACCGGACATGTTCAGAAATCCGAAAATGAGTTGAACACCTTTTATAAGTAGACTGTGAGAGCTAAACTAAAGTATAATTTCAGAGGCAATACACTAGGTTATGTTCTATTTAAAATTACATGTTTTTCCATAGTTACTGTTATAAAATATGAGTTTTTTCGCTTTCCACTACAGCTCGATAAGATGGACATGCATCGTTTTGAATGTTTGCTCCTCAATTACAAAAGTTTCTTCAGACTCGTTTCATATTTAGAACTGAATAAGAAAACGTGAATGTAAAGTTGTTGGTACATGTTGTGTTTTGTAAAATATCACTTAGTATATTAGATCTGATGACATGAATACATAACTTTAGGTAATATATCAAGAACTACAGGACCGATTGAAAGCAAAGTTAATGTTTTTACAATTTTGCATCCGAAATTTATTTAACCATGCTTTATTGGTGTTCGTAGGTGCACCATGCTAGAAGATACCAGGAGGGCAAATCATTATAATTACTATTTGTAACATTTATAGGCTATGCACGTGAACTATTTTAACTGCTAGGGTTACTTTGCATACTTTCTGAGGAATGTTGGCTTATTGATTATGCTGGCTCTCTTCTATTATTTTATTCAAATAAACTTCGTGTGATAGCTAAATCTTCATCAGAGCCACTAGGCAGAAAAACATTCTTTACCTCAAGCATTTCAAAACAATCTTTACGTAAACCATTTCTTATTGTAATCATGTGCATTTTTCATTACATGCGATTCATTGCACATTCTAGGATAGTTTTTTCTGACTATGGTGAATCATTTAGCAAGTATGTGGTTTTCGACTGATTGGACTTTTTATTCCAATCATAAGCTCCTGGCCCCTATTAACTGCAGAGTTTATTTCAAAGAGCGGAACCTTATCGCTTCTACAAGGTACGGTACGTGCACCTTACATAACCTATTGTTTTAATTTACTTAATAAATGCCTAACACTGGATGGTTGAGAGACAATGCACACTTTAAACCGGTGGGTCTTAAAGCATGTAAAATTTTACACACGAGTTCCTTACATAACGTATGTGAACAATAAGAAAAGATTTTGGAAAATTAATCCTGGAGGGGGGGGGGTGAAAGTTTGTACGGAAGTTCGTAATTTTTGAAACTATAAATATGGAAACTGGTTTACTAGACTCGTTTCCCCTTCATATACGCCTGTGCTCTGTTAACAACTCAGTTAAGTATTTTTTTTTAATAATTTATCCGTAAGACTTCTGTTAATGAATAAAAGTCAGTTTTATTAATTTTTTTGGAAATACAACACCTGAACTGAAGAGAGTTTGTATAAATAATACGTAATTCTTGAAGCTAGAAACGTGGAATTCGGTTTATAGGCTTCTGAAGAAATTAGAAAGTAAGAATCTAATAAAAATTAAATAACGGCTAATTTAGCAGTATATTTTGCAATAGGGAAATTTCACGGATTGAACCTGAAAATTAAAGAACGAAACACCATTATTGAAACTGACAAGGAAGAAAAAGATCCATAGACATTTGTGTTGAAACACATGACTGTACAATTAAGAATTAAAGTATCAGCTTTAAATAATATTGTTTTTATTCTAAAAATAATTACATGTTTTTTTTAAGTTCATAAAATACTTTTGAGAAAAAATTACGCAGTTTACTAGAGCTTATAAAATTTGCTTTCGTTTTTTGCGTTTAAATAAATTTGACAGAAATTTGTTTTGTAAATAGGGATGGTATTTTGTTCTTTTTAATTAAACTTTCTTTCGTAGTGTTTATATGTATAAAATAGAAGTGGAAATTTTGATGATTGAATGGCACAATATCCATGGACTCTTGTTCCAATCGTACGAGGGTTATATTGCTTATTTCTGAGCTTGTCGTGTTTTTATTAATGGAAATAATAAAATGCATAATGAAATGCTTGGGTAGATCATTATGTATGTTGTTTAAATCAAATGGTAAAAAAACCAAGATTACAGCAGGTCACCCATAAACTCTAACGTAAAGGAAATGTCGAATAGATCTTGAGATGTTACTGATGGCAAATCCCATTACGCACGCGGTTAATAGTTAATGTGTGAGTGTGTTTTACATTGTTTCTGTAGTTACCTAGTGTAAATATCAATGTTATTTTTATCACACGAACGAAGTGGTTGGTAAAAGCTAGTGAAGACTCAGAACTTGGCATACTACCATATAGTAATTCAATAACGTCACTTAATATTTTAAGCGTTGCGCTAGATTTGAAGTGACAGCTTAGACATAATCGGGACCAATAAATATACATTGGCCACGCACATATGCTGTTAATTTCTTACAATTGTTTTAGTTCACACAGTTATATATTCGCGTGTAGTTCTTAACAACAAAATCTACGTTTCGATTACTTTGGTCTGAGTACGTTTAATGTGATACAGACTACTTTCAATTTAAAGACTTTTTCACATGTGCCTTCCAAGTTTTTTTTTTGTTTTGTTTTAAATTTCAACCTCAAATACCAGCCAAATATGGAATGTTACTAAAAGAAACAAATGCAATACTAGAATTTTGAATAAGTTGATTCCACAAAACTAAAACACGTGAACAAATGTAACTTTTGAAATCGCTTAAAATATTTAAGCGATATTTTCAAAATATAATGTGCGGCGTAAAGCAAAATGTTACGAAATATTTAATAAAAACTTATGGAATGCTACCTACTATCATGCATTTCTCTACATGCATATATTTTATACTAACCACCCGAAACGTTACTTTTTCAAATGTTTTCTTGTATAATTAATCTATTTATTGTAGACATAGTTGTCTACTAGGGTAGTAATCAAAACAAAACCTTTCTACTAAAATTTTTATTGTATTATTTTGATAAAAAAAAATCAGAATATGCGTTTAAGTTTTAAAGAATTTAAGAACATCGTGATATTTGTTATTACATACCTTACCACTTTTTGCAATGCTTTGTTGATTTAAACTACATGTTAAATGCGGTTATTGATTTTATACACTCCTAAGTGTGTATACTATATTTTTAAAAAGAATAAAATAAAATTTACATTTATTTGAGGTATTTAATATTAGTATAATTTCAAAGGTAAATTAATTGGCTCGGAATATTTCGTGAATACATTTCAGGACAATATAGACATTATACACGTGTGCAATGTATTTAAGTAGCCCCTTGATTACTTAAGGTTTGATGCTGCCAAGTAGTATTTCGGTCAGTTACGTAAACAAGGAACAATAAAGCAAGGGACAACTACCAAGAAAATATAAATAGTTGTTACACAAAGTTTTAAAACTGGCTACCTACTTGATAACACAGCAGCCAATTGAGAAACGGCAGAATCTTTATTATACGGAGGTCTGTAGAGTCCAGCTTACCCTGTCAAGTTTAAAGTAGCTTTGACCAAACTTTTTACAAGAAAAGACCTACAGTAATTATGTCTACGTCTTCCCCTAGCAATAATATAATTGGTAGTATATGTCTCTTGTGAAACTAGAACAATTTTACAATTCAGTCCCTATTTTTACAACACGGGGGGGGGGGGGGG
>PNEQ01105786.1:0-34263 GCA_003012365.1 Medauroidea extradentata | reverse complement strand
GCGCAGTGTTATGAGATAGATTTTACACTGTGTTCTACCAGGAAGTGTAAAAATTATGTCTCTAACATTTGGTTTCATAAGAACTATGTAATTGAAATTCCTTATTTGCTGGAAAATAAATTTCATTTCAAAATAAATGGTATATAGAGTTTGGTACAAAAACAAATTTACGACTGGTTTTGCATACATCATTAGCCCATTCTTCTTGCAACGACACATATTTGCTGTGAGGTGGCGTTGAAAGATTCTTTAAATTTGGGGTTAATGAGATATTTAAAAAATCGTGGACATACGCCACATAACATTTCATTGGTATATGTCCAAATATTTTCACTACATCATTAATTGTTAGATTCTGAGATGTATTGAGATTTACTTTATTCATGTAATCATTAATATTCCGTGCTGAATTAATTATTAAGTACCTAGTACAATCAGCAAGTAATATTACACTGAAGTTATTAACGACACACATAACAATATTAAGAATATTAAATGTTATTTTACGCAAAGGTGTTCACGAAAATACTAACTGATAGTTCTCCACACAAAAATCATTTTATATTTTTTAAACAATCGCTGAAATCGTAAGGAATCGTATGTTGTTACTCACCATGTAGTAATGAAATGTGAAGAATTCCTGCGTTCTAACTTTATGACTAGTGGATGGCTTCGCCGTATCTAATTTTACGATATCTAGAAAGTAAATCAGGAATCAACTTTACATAATAACAAAGAACATGTGCTACGTGTAACATTTGAAGTTGCTGTCGGTTCAGTGAGAGTTATATATTCATTAAATATTATAAAGCTAAGAATGGCGGTGACCAAAAAAAGTAATTACGCATACAAAAAGATACTGATAACAAAACAAACAGAGTTTCATTATTACAAAATAAATCTGCCCCGCCCGAACAGGGACTTGAACCCTGCACCCTTAGGTTAAAAGCCTAATGCTCTACCGACTGAGCTATCCGGGCTTACGCAAACTGTAAGTAAGCTACAGAAATATCTCACAATTCGGGTTGCAAGTTTTCTAAAATCGTATTCCAGACGCTATCTTTTTTTTTTTCGCGTAAAATTAAGCGTAAACGAAAGCTTCACACGTATAATGAAATTGATACGTTTAACCACATTATTATTACAATTAGAAAACTGTTAAGAGACGAAACTAATATTTTCGTAATATTGGTAACTGTACAGGATAAAATACCATTAGCAGACGTATTAAAAGTGCAAAGTTGAACTTACTGGCCTATAAGCCTCACAAAAGGTTTAAATGAACTTTGTGCTGCAAATTTTGTTTGAAGAAACACAAATTCAAAATTTCTGAAAACAATACCGACTACACATTGCTGATATATGTAACCAAACTTTAGTCAACACAATCCTACTTTTGAAGTAGTAGTTAAATCCAGATTGAATTCGGAATGGCCTGAAAAATTCTAATCTAAATTTTCCCTAAACAAAACGGACAGAACTTAAGTAGGAGTGAGATAAATAAATTCGGCTTAACCGCTGAGATTGACTGGAATATAGAATATTCGTTGAATATTAGAGTTATAAATGTAGTCTTAAATGAACGTGTGAGAACCGGTCACTTTTCTCAATGATTTTGCTTGGTCAAATGTAGGTTAGAATTTTTCGTTTCTTGAAAAGTGTCTGAAGTGAGAATTAATGGTTAAACGAATTGTTTGGGCATACCTCATTGCAGCTTTATAAATCAGTATGTAAGTTATACTAGAGAAGATACTCAAGGTTATAAAACGAAGCACTTTTTTGCCACTTGCAATTACATCACTGTAAAAACACAAAAATGTATGTTTCATAGGTTGGTGTTACCGCGATCGCGTGCAAGCGCGTATACACACACATAAACAATTCAAAATACAACTATCCAAATAGGTTAATAAATACATTGCACAATTTTACTCATTGTGATTTGTAGCTAATATCCCTTAATATTATATGCGCTTTATGTGAATAATGTAAAACCTTTCTAATACACAGAAATAACCCTATTTAAATCTTTATTTCCTCGTGATATATCAACCGTAGTTACACAATTTGGACAGTGGAATACTACTAACATGACGCCGGCAAAATAGAAGGTTGTAATGTAAAATATTTTACGTAAGTCTATTACTAAGGTTTGTTATTTTTTAATTTATAATCATGGAAAAATACATTAATAATATAGTGGTCACTATGTTTCTCGTAATAAAGAATATTTATTACTTATCGTTACATTGATACTGGACCGAGCACTGAATCAATAACGAATCGAATATTAAATTAGCATTATATTTTTCCCTATCTCGTCTCTAAGACTTGAACTTTATGTCGTCGCAAAAAGCGATAAGGGCACACGAGTAGTACTTTATACTGACAAACTCGGCCGATTTCTTGTTTTGTTTTATTGTATCCTTTACTAAAAAAAATTAAAAGATTATGAGATCGCGTATATGTCTGCCTATATGTATTTGTGTGTACATCATTAATAACTTCTTATACAGTACGCGATACTGAACGTAATTATGACACATCGTTATGTCAAGAACGGTGAATACATTTTATTTTCTAACGGTGTAGGCCCTAGTCAATACATTAATTGTTCTGAAATAATGTTAAATATTGAGTACCCCCGTCCCAACCACCTGTCTGAAAGCAAGCGAATTTAGTTGGGGTAGTTTATTTATTTTTTTCATTGCTGGGACATTTCCTACTGAAAAGCAAATTTTTATTCATGTAAGTTTATTTTTTGTGCAGGTAACTTATTGTCATTAATGTTTCAATTAATGATTGTGTGTTTTCTTCAGTTTTATTTTATTTCATTGCCCTAATTACTTATGAGCACTATTTTCAGGTATATGGGAAATGTATACAGGTTTAATGAAACGAAATACATACACTGCGATCATCAGAGCAACTGTTGATCAATATTTAAAACAGTCTTATCTGTTGAGTCTACTGCTGCTTATCATCTAAGGGGACTTATCCTACCAAACTGCAAACATGCCGCCACAGCGCAGGGGTAACGTTGAAGTTACCCAAGCCCTGTTTTCATTACTTATGTTGTCCACCTCTGGTTCATTTTCTGTTCACATCTGCACTAATCACCTACATGTTAAGTGCTGACCAATATCTCTTCACTTTACTCTCCACTACAATTTACCTCACTGTCTCGTTTATGGCTCAGTATTATTTTCAATTTACGTACACATTTTAGTAAAGACTACGATAACTTGTATCGATTTCTCATTACGGAATTACTTTACAACTGATTTCAATTTGAATTTCCCGAAATTATCCAAGCATTACCTAAGTCTTGTAAAGTGGCAAATAATTGTGCACGAAGTGTAAACGTTGCTTTTGGTTTCGTCAATATTTAAATCTTTATTCTACTGTGTTGTTAGTGACATTTCATAAAAATTTGTTTTTCTTAAAATCTAGGATAAGCAAAATTATTGAAATAAGTAAAATAAGGTCGTCTGTTAAATTTTCCCCGTACCCCTCCTATGCACGCCTGCAAACATTTCTGTACTCCAACAGAATGCTAAATGAAAGTAGGCTGATTAGTTGAATGGACATATATTTGTTCTGTTTTATGGAATGACATAATGCTGCGTATGGCTGAAACAGTTCGCTTGATTATATATGTTCAATAGTGTAACGAAATACCTGTATTTTTGTTCACTTCAGCCCAAGAAACAAAAATGCACTAAAAATTAGACAAATGGCTCTACGCAAAGATAGTTCAAAAAGTTCAAACGTCTTATCTTTCGAGTGTCATTAGTTCTCTACTTCGTGGGTTTTACAAAATATGGTGTCAGAAAATGTTCAGTTATCAATATAAATTTCAGTCATTTTAACACGTCTATGTGTAATTCATATTTTCATGCAAGAATATATTGTACTCATTGTTCTCTTCTCTTTTATTTCGTCTTGTTGTAATCCAAGTTAGGTTAGTTCGAGATTTAACTTAAAAACACTAATATTTTCGAAGATTGCCTCAAAATACATGGAGAGGTAAAAACACAAACAACACCAGCTTCTCAAAAATAGCACAGATTTTCACGGATAATCCGCATACAACACAGAATAGTTGGATATTGTCTATTTGTTGTGTAAAATTACCTTCACTGTTAGAAAGGTACGCCGTGAAATTCTGGAAAATACGAGTCCAGAGGTCTTTGTGAGTTTGTGGGCGTTTTATTCCCCGTTTATTAGACAAATTTGTGGAATTTCAGCAGCAGCACTGCTGTGCTATATGCACATTGAAGTACGATCTTAACTACGAGGTCTTAATTTATGATAAAGTGATATATTTTGAGTCATGTTGGAATGTTACATAGGTGTGTGTGTGCGTATACATATATAAATTTATATACATACTATATAAATATGTATACAGTAATACACACATATGTACATACATAAATAAATAATTAATTATATATTCACATATATGTACATAAATAAATATATATATATGTATATACATACAAAGATAAAGTCTTACTGTCAAAAATTCATTAAGTTTCCATTAGAATTACAATAATGTAATTTAGTTAATAAGTAAAATTTCACCAATAATATAGCTGCTATAATTTCAGCACACAAACGTTTCCTTTGCTGCCTACTGTAAAATAAAATAGCCAATATTACTATACGCTGAATTTATAACTCAGAATTTCTTACTTGTCTTCTTTAACATCTTTTGCTGACACAAATGTCTACAGGGCATATTAAAAACCAAATTGCACAACTGTAAAAATAATTAATTGAATATGCGTGTCCAAAACATCAGAGCTGTTCTCGAATAAAAAATACAATGTTGCTAATACAAAATCGTTATTTATACAAAGCAAATATTTATTTTTGATACTTTTTTCCTATGGACGAAACAATGTGATTCTATCTATCAAGTTAATCGTCGGCTTACTTCTAAAACCTCGTAAGTCCATATTTTCCAAGTTTACTTTCCAGGTGAATATAGTGCTCATTCCCACGGCGCTTCTAGAGTTAAAACATTGTAAGTCTACTGTGTGTTAGCTTTCATCTATGCTCAAGTTACCTTGGGGTGTCGTATGGACTACATAAGTTGTTTTTTGCTCGCCTCCAAGAAATGGACTTACGAGGTTTTGGAAGTAAGCTGACGATATATTATTTAAGAGAAAAACCAAAATATTAAATATCAATCAATAACAAAGAAATAAAGTTGTAGTAACGACAAAGATAGAGGGAAGAAGTATGCAATATTTTTTTACGTTAAAACATCTTCACTGTCTAAAATACCATAAGTAAAATGTAATTGTAAACGTGTCAAATAATTTTGTTTTAGGAAAAGTTATAAAAATTTTATAAAGCTGATTCATCATGACATAATATATGATCGGTAAATGATAGTTAGCAAATGATTTATATTAAAATGTTAGTCTTGAAGAAAATTAGACAATGCGATCATAATTAAACGAGGTTAAATAATCCGCTATTTCTTGCCAATTAAAAGAGGGAACTCTGGAATGTTGAATTAACATCTCATTGCGGCTACTATCAAAGCTTTTACACCGCCCTTGTTTTCCTATTTAGTTCTTGATGTATTTATGGTTATTGCCTGCTAAAGTCTCTTCGTAAATCTTGGCATTAAGTTCTTTAAATTCAGTTAATTACGTGACTTAACTATGTGCTTAATTAGTAGAATCACTGTCTTAGCTGTCACACAGGATTCATTATTCATTTGAACTTTTTGAAGAAAATTGCTTTGCAGTCATTTGCTTACCACGCTGAAATTTTCAGACAGCTGTGAGTCTTAGTTATTACTAAAAAAAATACTTAAATGACAGCATACAATTAAAGTAATGTTTAAAACAGACATGTTTTTCAGTCACTTTAGACTTTGTTTACGATTTGACCGTCAAGGTGAACAAGATGGTATTAAATACCTTACATTAGATTACAAGAATAACAAAGTTTTCTCTGGCTGCATATTTTACTTGTGTTATATTCTGTTCGCTAATGTTTCATTCTACCTTAACACTTTGTGATATTTTACAACACAGCCATATAAATGTTTCAAATAAGTAGACCAGTGTAATGGATGAAATGTATTTGTGCAATTCCTTCGATTAATAAAATAAAATCTCATTGCAAAATAATAATAACCCTGTCTTTTATATTACCCTGGATTTTGTCAGCTCTTTGATATATTTCACCACAACGAGCAACTATATTAACAATTGAGAGAGTTGGAATTCTTTTCTTTATAACACGTGACAAAATTTTAGTTTGTGTTCATTTCTAGGAGTTCACGGATTTTTCCCCACAGAAAAAACCGACCATAAACCTTAAAAAAAAGTAAGTCTTTGATCATCGTAACACTCGTAGGATTTGTACGTTTTGTTATTAGTACACCTTGAGACCTGAAACACGAAAAATGTTATAGTTGTTACAAGTATATATTTACAAGATGAGAAAAAATATATTTCGTTAAATTTCTGCATATTTAAATATATCTGATGCATTTTTTTACGAAAGGGTATTGTTAGTTACTGCAGTTCGATAGACTGGAACAAACGCATCTTATTTTGTAAAATGGAAATAAGTTTACACTGTTTAGTATAAAATTCCCTAAAGAAAAATATTTTCGGAATGTTTATATGTACAGCGTATTAAAATGCTAACTTCTACATAGTGCTTCGCTTTTCTACAGGAATTTAGAAATAAGAACGTCGTAAGCAAACATTACATTTAGTTTTCTTATACAAATACTGGATGGTTCCCGCAACTTCGTTTGCGGGGTTTTTCAATTAATTGTCATAAAATTTCTGAAACAAAATGTTTTGAAAAGTGCTCAACAGAGCAAAATTATGTTAAGGGTAATTAATGTGCGTTCTAGAAATATTTTGAAAAGCAAAATTTTCCTACACTTTTTTTTGGCATCCTGTTCTGCCTTTGTACTCTGTTTTGCCTCCCCCACAGTATATTTTGTTTTAGTAGAAACCTTCGCGGGTACACACACAACTTACCAACATTTCATTTGGGTACCAAGTTATGCCACTTTAGCCCATTTTGATCACCTTCCCACAAAAAAAAATAATAATTTATTTTTCGGCTGAAAACTTCGCCGACTCAAGCAAAACTCACCAAGGTTTTTTTGTTAGCTTTTCCTCTTAAGTTTTTGGATGCCCTGTTCTGCCCCTCTACTCAGTTTTGCCCCCCTGCTTCTCAACTCCAAATTGTTTGAAGCCTTTGCGGGCACACGCACAACTTACATGAGTGTATTAGTTCACAAAATTTTTTTGGTATCGTTTTCTGTCCGTCTATCTATTTTTGCCTTCTCCCACCCATTTTTTTTTTTTCATCGCAATCGGATGACTGGTACAGATACGCATAGAAAGCGAAGAAACTAACTACAATTTATATGATACTAGCTGACCCGACAGACGTTGTCCTGTCTTAACGATGACTATTGAAATCAAAATATTATAATTAATGTCGATAAATAAATCTCAATGGCAGTCGCTGTGTGTTCGTTTTCTTGAAAATCCATGTTTTTCACATGGCCAGTTATAAGTCGCCTGTTCCCGTGTCGGAGTATAGTCCATTGAAATGTTACATTTTTTTAGGCCTTACCTTGCGTTTTTTAGAAGACGCAATTTTATGTTTTTGATGTGTAGGGGGTCAGCGTAAAGATAAAAACAAGTTTGTGAGGTCTCCACCCTTGTCCCATGGCCGCCATCTTGAAAATAGGGGTTGAAATGGTTTTTACGATATATCTCTTAAACTATTTATTTGATAAAAAACACTTGTCAACATTTATTGTTGCAAATTAAATTTTATATAACTTCGATTCAGTAACTTTTTGTCGTAGAACTATAAATAAAAAAGTTATAAGAGAAAATGTTCAGAAATTCGAGAAAAAAATTTATATTTTTTCGATGTAACTTTTTTTTTTTTTAACATTTAACGAAAAAATTATATCAGACCATTTTTGTAGATCGTTTTTTGAGAAACAACTTTTATAAATAACATTTTTTCATTAAGTCAATAGCTAAGGTTTTACAGTGCTCCGAAGTGAGTACTATTTTTCAGTATTCTTAACTATACCTATATTATACGTGTGTATTAATAACGTGTCATCAGTTATTGTTTTTTTCTTTGTTATTATAATTTTTTAACTATAAATTTTGCAATATTATTATAAATTAATTATTGACTCTTTTCCCCACCACCCACGAGGTAGAGTCTGGAGGCGCGTTTTTTTTTTACGTGGTATCCCCAGTAGGCATAATACACGGTGATTTTCTAAATAAGAACTACTCCGTCCTCATTCTTTTCGATGGACCAGGCTGCGGCTCAGCATCTGATCGGCTTTCTGAATTAAATATCAGTGGGAGAACTGGAGAAGGAAGGGGTGCTAATGTTGGCGGTTCATCATCAAAGTCATTTTCATTTATTAATTATGAGAGTTCCATTACGTTGCTGCAAGTCTCTCCAGAACAATGGAAGTACACTGCAGAACATTTCAGCCCTGCTTTTCGACATCCACACATTGCTCCACAGTTTCCTTTGCATTTGCAAAAGATCAATTTTAGAAGCTCAGGGGTGCTGGAGGTTTAGAGTTCTGCGCTGGCATCAATAATTTTCCACATTTTTTCCAGCCCCAGTCTTCAGGATCATTATAATTACCAAGCCACGACTGGACCTGACGGTAGACTCGGAAAGTATGAAAGCGAGCTGTGTCTTGTGTTGGAGGAAGTGAAGATAAGTTAAATGTACTTTTTGTCACTGCGAAAATTAGTTGAACACCTTTTATAAGTAGACTATGAGAGCTAAACTAAAGTATAATTTCAGAGGCAATACACTAGGTTATGTTCTATTTAAAATTACATGTTTTTCCATAGTTACTGTTATAAAATATGAGTTTTTTCGCTTTCCACTACAGCTCGATAAGATGGGCATGCATCGTTTTGAATGTTTACTCCTCAATTACAAAAGTTTCTTCAGACTCGTTTCATTAATATTTTTTTCTTTCTGTCACAGCTCTAAGAGTTCAAATTTTGAAAATTTCTTAAATCTGTTTACGGGCATTCACGTAGTCATCACTATAAAACGAAAAACAACCATGTGCCTGGACAGGTTCGACAGGACTTGTGGATTTATGTAAAACAACATATTTAATGTGTTTTCAACCCCTTAGGATTTGAATTTAAAAACATTATTATAACAACTCAAAAGACAATTAAAACTACTGCACGGACGTCTCCTTTAAGCGGAAACTGTGACAATAGCTCGTATATTTTAAATTATATTGACAATTAACTGAAGACTCCTGTCGTGATATTGCCTGGCAAGTCGGACAGCGAGAGGTTCAAGCGGCAACTAGGCCAACGTTGGGAAACCACGGAAGACATCAACTCACCTCACTCCCCTCGTAGTGGCGCAATAATGAGGACAAGCACGCCGATATATGGCACTGTTACCAAGTAAACATGGTCTGTCGTCCGCCAGCACTCATACGATCAACAGCAGTCCAGTTCTCCGCCAGCAATCATACGATCAACAGCAGTCCAGTTCTCCGCCAGCAATCATACGATCAACAGCAGTCCAGTTCTCCGCCAGCACTCATACGATCAACAACAGTCCAGTTCTCCGCCAGCAATCATACGATCGACAGCTGTCCAGTTCTCCGCCAGCAATCATACGATCAACAGCAGTCCAGTTCTCCGCCAGCAATCATACGATCAACAGCAATCCAGTTCTCCGCCAGCAATCATACGATCAACAGCAGTCCAGTTCTCCGCCAGGACTCGTGGGTCGAGTCCCGGCGGGGGCGCGCTCGTTCGCCGATGCCGCCTCCTCATCAATCCAACTTTCGGTAAGGTCGTCAGACCTAGTTATGAGGCAACAACTCTCAACTTAACATAATATATTAATAATCAGCAATATTGCGCTCCCCTCCTAAATTAATAGAACACATTGTAACCTATTTTGTATTCAGAGTACCTGCCATTGCAGTAGAGTAAATGCCAGTTTAACCAAAACTGTGGTAAAATAATTTAGCACTAAAAAACATCTAAACAAACCCACAGTATAGCTACCATCTGAGTGAAACCCCCCAAATAATAATATCAACTTATGAGCAACCAAATTAATAATGACATAAATATAAGTTTTGCAACACTGGTGGAGGCTTGCAACACTGGTGGAGGCGCCGGGTAATCTTCCGGCGTGACGGCTGGTGAAAGATAAGGATGAGGGGGAGGGGTTGCTGTGCAGGGAAGGGAATGAACTCACTCAGGTTCCAGCAGCACATACGGGCGGTCGTACTGTTATTCGGATCGTTATGGGAATCTGAAAACGAGGAGACATTCGTTTCTAATGTGGTGACGAATTTTCTTCGTCTTCGGTAGTGATGCTGTACCCAGGATCTTTCCTGTTATTACGGCGATGTATGAAGAGCTTCGGGCACTGGGGTGCACTGGGGAGGGGGTTTAAGTATTGGATTTAGGACTGGATTCAGAGTACACACTTCCGTAATTTAGGTAAGATTTTCATATTGCATGCAGGTCATTCTAATATTATCTGTCATCGTTTATGCGGTAATATATCGGCGTGGTAGTAAGGTTGTTAGGATGTTAGGGGATTTCTCTCTGTGGCTAGTGTAACTATTCACAAGTTGGTGTTACTGCCTGGTGCTATGTTGCGTTTACAGGTTGGTATTACTGCAAGACATGATGGCCACATATTGTTTACTATCAGATTCACATGTGGTGTGTTGTCAGTTGGCCTAACAATTTTTATTATTAGTTTTTCTATACAAAATATTCCAATTATGAATTAAGTATGTTCGCTAATTACTATTTCCAAATTTGTTTGTTGTAAATAGCTATAGTTATTTCAAATAAGATATTATTGTTAAAGTACTACATCCTGATATTGCACTCTTGGTATTTCACACCTTTCATCGCGCGCTTTCTACGTTCAGTAATCGTACTTTTGCTGCTATTTGTGCTAATCTAATGTAAATTAAAATGATAGAAGTGAGGGAAATAGTCCATATGGATATCGACGTCAGTGGCGTAGGAACCGGGTAGGAGGGGGGGGGGTACAGAAGTACAATATACCCTCCCCCCCAAAATTTGATAATGGGTTACAAAATAAAGTTTGTACCCCCACAAACATTCGTAAGTAAACGTAAAAACAAGCAAATGATTTAAACGACTCTAGCACAATATAGTGCAAGGACGGAACTATAAATACGCGCGTCATGAGATTGCCTCTATGACAGAATGCCTATTGTTGTCCGCACAGAAAAAAAAAGGATCAGTGAACGTACGCGCCTTGAAGGAGCGTTGGACGGGGGAAGGTCGAGGCCACAGACTACTTAGGTCGAGGCGGGGGTGGTAGAATGCACGTGACGTCACTACGCGCAGGAAGATGCGCATGCGCGCCCCTTCAAGTTCCGTGAACGGCTTGTCTACACCTGTTCGGCAGCTAGGGTGTTGTGAATTGCTTTGTGTTGTAGAGGGCGCAATATGTTATGTTTGTATTGTGTGCGCTTCATGCAGTGTCAAAATATATAACATAAAATAAGTAAGATGACATTGATAGATATTTTCATGTGTGATACGCCACTGCATCAAGAGAAGAAATAGAAACTGGATGTAGGTAAGTGTGCGAAAATGGCTATCATCCTTCTAGTCCTAATTTAGTAGTATGTATTCATGTTTTATACAGCGCAGGCACAGAATAAATAATTACCTAACAGAAGCTGCAAGGTGCGCTTTTTATTGAACTCGTTTTCTCTTGGGATTGTTATGGTTTCGGGGCTGGAGTTTTTCACAGGCTGTTTGGTTAGCCCAAAATTAAGTATACCTTATTTAAAAAAATATCTGCTGGGAAATTGATGTGTAAGTACTGCTACATATACCATTTATATTTATGTAACTGAGATTTAAACATTTTCAAGTATCTATCAATTCAAGCTTCTTATAGCC
Organism: Medauroidea extradentata; assembly: GCA_003012365.1. Lineage (NCBI taxonomy): Eukaryota > Metazoa > Arthropoda > Insecta > Phasmatodea > Phasmatidae > Medauroidea > Medauroidea extradentata. Next base: position 22,261 of record PNEQ01105786.1, on the reverse strand, counting down.
CATCTCAAATTTCACGTGGCTTTGTTTACTTCGTTTTACGCCCGATAGCTGTAACAATAACAACAATAAAAAGCTCCTCTTTATTTCTTCTGAAACATTAGTCATTCTGACAGGTTAAACATTTAATTACTACAGTTATTATATAATAATGTTTTATTAAGAAACAAACTTATTACATTATCCCTGACAATACAAGTGATTATTTATAATATTGTATCAAATGACATGTGGCTTTGTTTACAATCCTGTACGCCCCGAGAGCTGGTACTATAGCAACAATGAAAAAGTAACTTTATTACTTTGCTGACTGCATCTTATAAAGGATAAAACGTTTCTAATTTTCTAAATAGAAAGTATTCTGTAAATTTAGAATAATATGCCATTACTTTAGCTCTGTTTAATTTAATTCAGTGTTTTTGTATACTGTCTGTGCCAAAAGTCCTGGTTCCAGAGATAACAGAGCTGAGAGGGCCCAGGATGCGATATGCGAGGAAAGGATTTTATTTATTTCATAGTGGTGTAAAGTTTTGTCATTTACACTACATTAAAATAATATTATTGCCAATAAGAATTGAAACATCTTGTTGGTGCTCTTAGGTAAATTATAAGTAACTGAGGTATCATATTATTACAGGATTTATCCTATGAAATAAACACTTGTAGGCCCTATCCAAGCAAACGCTAACTGGGTCGTGCCGACTGTCTGGGCACCTGCACATACGTGTATAAAAGCGAGTCACTACGATGTTTGGTGCAGACAGTATTTGTAATTGTTGCAAACATTAGTCATTCTGTCAGGTTAAACATTTGGTTGCTACAGTTTCGATACCCCAACTCGTTCGATAATTGTGAAAGAATAAACTAAAACACATTTAACGTCTTTTCACCCCCTTAATTAAAAACGTTCGAAATGTCTTGAAGTCGTGTTTATATATTTGTATACGTATATAATTGTAGTAAAAACACAACGACAGTCCATTGTGTTCGAACTGTACAGACGATAAATAAAAAAACACATTTTCCTTCATTTTGCTCCTTGGATAATATTTTTGGGTATTCGCACATCAGCATCGTTTTGAAGTAAAAAGCAACACTTTATCCCGAAGTGCTCGATATATATATATATATATATATATATATATATATATATATATATATATATACGTATATAAAATTAATCGAAAATCATTTCAGGTCTTTTCGCCCCCTTAAAGGTTGAATTTCGAAAAAACCTTAAATTGACTAATATGCATTTTAATGTTTTCCATTAATACAAAAATCACGATGTTAGGCCGTCGGTTTCGAGCTCTATCGACGTTTCTTCGAAAATACATTTTTCCCCTTTTCCCCCTTTAGAGGTCGAATTTTGAAAAATCCTTTCTTAGTGCTCTCCTATGACACGAAGGGAAACCGCTCACAAACAATTTCACGCTGCAGTTTGATGTCAGGGTGTTCTTTTATACATAGAAAATACTGCCAACAATCATAATCCCAACAATGACACAATTGTGATACAACGAAATTCAAGTGTCTTCTGCACATGGTTTTCTTTCAGAGTAGATCTGCTTTTGTTAAAAACGTTTCAACCGGTGTATGCGAGAAATAAAGATAATAACTTGGAAGGTACCAATCAGCTTGCAGTGTATATTAAGATCCGGATACTTACGAAAAAAAAGTCTAGTTATTTTGCTAACGGCATTACTTCAATACCATTATAACGTAGAGGAAACATTTTTAATATGAATGCACATATGTCCCTCTCCGTCCCGAAACTCTGAGTGGCCAAAAGGCAATGCTGCACATCGGATAACGCAAGAAGAGTTCAAATATAGGAGGAGAAAATAAAGTTATTGAGCTCATTGTACTATAAACAGTTTTGATGAAGCAGTATGCCATATACACACATCATCGTGTGAATTATCGTCTGCCCACTAATGATTGTTGTTGGAGTTAGTTAGCCATTCCTCCTAAACGTGACCTTATCTGTAAACATAAGTGAAGAAGCGAAGGCTGCTGTTTCAGATTGTCCATAGAACAACAACTGGCAGAATGTCATCATACGCAAGAGTCTGCTCTCGACTGTAATGATACAATATCTGCTGGTGTAATACCACCCACAATGTCGTGTGACTTCAATGTAATGTACCCTCACGTAGCACCTGTACCTCGGTGAATGTGGTCTAGGAGCGCTCTTCCAGTCGTGGGGTGTGATGTCTCCTGTGTCACCCTCTATCAACATTATTCACATGAAATATTACCGTCTCAGCAAGTCGACGAAACAACGAAAAAAGGTTTTGTGGTTTGGCTGTCTTCTGTCTTAGAATGCCTCCTCGTACAACTACTTCTGCCGACACCATTCGCACGACCATATGTATGCTTCTTCACGATAAAAACAAACAAGCAACGTTTCTGTCTAAATAGAAAACTGAAAACTGTAAGGATATTCAGACTTTTTACGAACAGAACGACCAAAACCGACATTACTGACTCACAGCACCACTAAGGTAGAATAGTTAAAACAGTACACTATAGTTGTAGCACACTTCATAAATAGTAGTTGCACAGAGGTACATAAACAGAGGAGATCTGGCGAACTGTTAGGCCGTCTGCAGTCTCGGTGTCATATCTGATAGTATGTGTTCGTACACAGCTCGAGGTACACTGTATTGCTTGCTATCAGGCACTTCCGGTACTACTGCCAACCGGCAATACTACAATACTACACTGAGTCATTGTCCTGACGCCATGTCCGGACTCTGATAACGTGTCAGACCTTCTTAGTTCAATTTGCCGTGCCATAGTGTTCCTCATCCTGTGAACATTATGCCAAACATGAGTGAGTATGTATGCTGTATTGCCTGCTGTCAGGTGCTTCCGGTACTACAATACTGCACTGATTCATTGTCCTAAACCCATGTCCGGACTTTGCTAACGTGTCAGACCTTCTTAGTTCAATTTGCTGTGCTTTAGCGTTCCTCATCCTGTGAACATTATGCCAAACATGAGTGAGTATGTATGCTGTATTGCCTGCTGTCAGGTGCTTCCGGTACTACAATACTGCACTGATTCATTGTCCTAAACCCATGTCCGGACTTTGCTAACGTGTCAGACCTTCTTAGTTCAATTTGCCGTGCCATAGTGTTCCTCATCCTGTGGACATTATACCAAACATGAGTGATTGTGGTAGAAACATTAATGATGTAATGTCTTGCATTTGGAGCCCAGCTTTTCCAGTTTTACCCTTAATGATAGGATAGCTATCTGCATTTACTCTGCTTGTAACAGTTATGTACTTAAACAACCGTTGATAACAGCAACGTATATGTTTTGGGCTTGATAAAGTGCTACATGCGACTTAATTTCCTTATGGTGCAAGTATTGTGAGATCGCAACTTCTTGTAGCCGTAGGTGACCGCCGGTCACTTAGGGTGCTTGGAACACAATGTGTAGTGTGACTACAAAGTGTCCTTCCCGTTATATATTACTGATATTATAATTTGGTAATCTGAAGGAACTGGTTTTCTTACGACAACTGGATCCACCCACGTGCAGTTCCTTACTTAAGAGTGCGTGGTATATAATTTAAAGCTAAAAGCATCCGTTTAGAATTGCAGGTTTCTCGAAGCCTACTTGTATATATAAAAAACCAGCAATTCTAGACAATAGTTTTTGCCAACTTTCTGAGCAAAAAAAAATGTCTCGCGTAACGTATATCTGAAGAACGATCTCTGACGCCGAAATCTCGTATATTTAAGGCTTCTGCCTACCTCCTAGCGCGGCGGGAGCAAGGATAGGATTTTACATGTTAAATTAATTTCCGTGTAGCTCAGTCATCCTTTGAGATATCGCTTTCGGATGGAAACCATTTTCTGCATTGATAAGAGGAGAATACTGCTCCGTAAACGAAAATGTGAAAAGAATTTTATGAATACAGGGTTTCGAGTGATTAATCGGCATAAAAACACTTATTTGCTCATAGTTTTCAGGGTATTGATATAATTTGCTAAAAGATTCCGTAGCAGTGTGGGTCGTATCGTACTGAACAAAAAAGTCAGTGGTGGCATATATGTAGGTTTGAAAGTGACTGAGAAGGAATACAATTTAACCTGTAACGCCCTATCCTTGCTGCCGCCGGAGCTCCGAGGTAGGCAGAGTCACAGAGCCTTGTTTTTTCATTTATTTCAAACAATTGCAAATAACTCGAATATTTTTTCAGTAATTGCTTTGAAATTATTTGAGACTGTGTACAGTCATACGATACACAATTTTGCCAGAGCGTTTTTTAAAATAATGTACCGTTTGATAGCAAAAAATTATTTTATTTAATTTTGACTTATTTTCACAACGAAACATGTGAAATTTCAGGGGTAAAATGTGAAAGTCCGTTTGGTGTATTGCAACAGAAATATTATGATACAAACAATGATATGTTAGTGTTTAAACTGTAAGAATGAATTTTTGCCTTAAAAAAATATTTTCGAAATCACTGCAAAACTAAAAATCGAGGCCTTAACAGTGGTGCAAGAGATCAAGCTTAACAAATGTATCATTCTGGATTAATGTTTGCTAATAAAGCTGACAAATATAACTATCAATGATTGTTGTTTTGTACCTTTCCTATATTCAACTCTTTTTTATCTACCATGCCTTCTTAAAGGCGTTCAAATGGGGAAAAAATAATTTTATATTTGAATAAAATAATGTTAGTTTTGTAGACGTTACTTGGGAGAACATTTTACTCTTAAAAATAATTAATCTCAGCCAGTTTTTCTATAACGGCATTTCAAAGTCAAAATTTGCATGTTTTTAGTTCCTACAACCCCCGAAAACTAATAGACACAATGAAACGAAATAATTCACAGTGATAGAACATGTACCGGTCTAGAGCTTTAAGTAAATAAAAACTAATTCAAACAATGTTTTCTATTTTTAAAAACTATCGGAAATTTGGAATTTTTTTCTACTTTTAAGAAATTTTTTTAGATACAAAAATACTTTGTTTTAGATTTTATTTACTTAAAGCCATATCCCGTCACATTTACTTTACCGGGGAATTATTTCGTTTCCTTAAGTTGATTGGTTTTAGAGGGGTGTATGAACTAAATACAACATTTGCACTGAGTGGATACAATGCTCTTGATGTTCCCCGCCAACGTCAGTGCTGTGATTGGCTGTACTATTTGCACCACGCTGTGCCACGTCGCGTCACTTTATTGTGAACACTGCTTTAAGTGACGCAGTGGAAGAACCATCAATTCTCTTACGAGAGGACCCGGCTTCGAGTGCCGGTCCGGCCGTAATCTTTTCATTGTATTTCTATATTTCACAGGAGAATTCTGGGGCCTTGTACTAGAAACCGTTATACTTCTCAGACTATTAGACCTCAGTCGAGTGGTGTTATAACTATTTATTTACTCATGGATATGGTGCAGTAGCATCCTCAACGTAAATATGGGATATTATTTTTACGAGTTGCAGCATTTTCTCCAGCAATGGCTACATGAAGAAATACCGTGCTCGAAACTGTGATTTAGGTGTTTGGTTTGGATACTTCTAGGCCTAAAGTAGATGAATTATAAAGTCTCGTAGCAACGCCGTTTACCATAAGCTAATTTCAACTCTGAATTCTCACAAATTTAAATACGTAATTGTTTCATTCAGTTTATTTCAATACCACAATCACAGATCCTAACACAGATAATTTATGTAGATTTGTTCAATAATTCTTTATCTACGTTAGTATGACGAACCTGCCGCAAATTGCTTATTAAAACTAAAATTAACATTATTTCAACGTTACAATATGAATTTGCCCACCCACTCGGCTATTTTCATACCTCAGTCGTACGTGACGCAGCCAAGTCACTCGGATCCGAATACTCACCTGACAATAAGAACATTCAAGTCGTACATGACCGTATTCGCATAGTTCGTGCATACCAAAGCAGCAAATCGTACGCCAAATATCACTCGACTTGCAAATCTCATAGGACTGAAAACTCCAACATAAGGCCCATTTGGAGATTTATATTAGCCATTATTGCGTGTTTATTTGCTGTTTCCTCTCCTTTTCTGGCAGTGCCTTCTTTATAATGACCATACTGTTTAATAGTAGTTTTATCTCTGTCCATCTACACCCTGTCCTCCAGCTATGACGCTTCCGTCAACATTTAGCATTTACTTCGAAAAACCACATAAATTTGCCTTTATTCCTCCGGTCTCTTTGGTAAAATAACTTCCACACATTCCTATTCTAGCGTACATTCCTTTACATTATTTTACACAACGGCGAAACAGTAAAACGAAGAGGAATGTAGCCTACTCTTAATACTTTTCAAAGGTATCGTGTATAGTGCGTCGCAGTTTTTAATTTGATGTGTAAGAAATAAATGTTCACTATGTTTCCAAACCATGTTAACCAATAAACGGTTGGTCCTTGGTGTTCTAAATTAGTTTGTAATTTTTATGTGTCAGAAGACAGAAGGGTGTTCGGAACACTTAATAAGCCAATTCTGAAATAAAATACTGTCTGAACCAAAAAGGAAACATTCAAATAAAAAAACACGTAATTAACTTTGCACAGCCTAAAAAATTTCAAATACTGTAGCACGGGAAGAATGCTATCTGGGTTGGCTAAGAAACAAATTTCGTATTGGAGCCGATTTAATGACATTGTTTCTAAGAAATACATTTCAGCAGTACAAATTTGTCATTGCAACAGACCATTACGCAAAAACATTTCACATTTACTATAGAGCGTCCCAACCTTAGATTGCAGTACAGAGCTTATCGCGCGCTGTTGCCAGATCGCAGTCACGTTACGAAGCTCGGGAGGTGCACTACATCAGAATTTTGAGCTTTAAAATATTATATCCTTTACAATTCTAATTTATACTGTAATTTGTATATCACCACACTTCAAAATATGTAATTAACGACATTTTCCAATACTTTAAAATAAGAAACGAATTACATATTCCAATGATATTAATTCACTACATTCAATGTAACGGGCTCTTCATTAAGAAATAATTACTATCACTTATATTTTAATTATTATAACTACTGCTGACAACGGAAGATTTCTTACATTTTTGTAGCATCTACCTGAAGACAAAACACGTAGTTGGAGTAGTTGATGAATATGAAATTGATCACTCAAAACCAATGTCGTATGGGAACTAAAAAACTTTTTTTTTTTTTTGCACTTTTACTGTTTGCTGAGAATACATTTAAAGTGAGGGAGGGGGTGTTATTTATTTGGACGTTTTCACATGCTCTTGAACAGCATAAGGCCTTGGTAGAGATACACGGAAGAAAAGGAGGAAGGAATCAGCCAAGGTCTTTGTTAAGGAACCCTACCCGCTTTCGCATGGTGTGATTTCGGGAAAACCGACATCAGGATAGCCGGAGCCGGGTATCGAACCCAGGGCCTCCGAATCGAATGCGGGGCGAGAGTTTTACCACTGCTCCGCCACACTCGGTACCACTGTGCCATAATGCTCGGTTATCATGCAAAATAGAATATATTATTAATATTCTGCCGTGATGTCAACTTAGGCGTATAACTCATTTCCACTTCTTCTTTGATAATTTTATATCTTTGAGCCTAAACGAGGTCATATATAAAACGATATGTTTACCAGTATTGTTTAAATTTGTTTTTCTGTATATTATGTAGTTTTTTAATACTTATACATAAAGTTAAAGGTAATTACGAATTTTCGTCAGTTAAAAACTTACCGAAACCATGTAAATTTTTTTGTCAAGGAAAAAAATTTAGACGAAGTAGTAAAACCTCATAAACAAACTGTATGCGGGCTATATTTTTATATTTGCTCTAATTTAGGATTTTAAAAATAGTTACCGCACAAGTAGTAGAAATGAAGGATCATTGCCTTAAATTAGTTTTCGGGAATTATTTATTGTTTGTCTTTATTTTACGATATAAGTTTTTCATGTTTGATGTACTGTGTTTCTTTATTTCTTCCTATTAGAGAAAATGGTTTGTTTGGAACATCCCTTTTCTTCTAACGCTTCCTTAATACGGTATGTAGAATACAATATTTCGCGCCCTTTCTCGTAGCCTACCTATATTACGACCTTTAATTGTTTTGCTTTCCATACAAATAAATATTAACAAAAATTACACACATTAAATTTAGATTCGAAATCAGTCACCATACACAACAAATAACTCGGCCGCGAGACACTGTAGTTTCACTCCTCAACCAGTTAGGATACGGGACGAAGAAAAGTGCTGACTAAAGGAAGCTTGTATCTTATGTATTAACCTTTCCAGACATAACTTCATAGTCAGCAAAGATAACGGGACATATTTTCTCTTCAGCCAACACTTCCAGCGACACTCAGCTGTCGACTTTGTAGGGCGAGCGCGTGACAATAATACGCCGCACATTTCACAGCTATAAACAAGAGAACGGCTAAAGCTATTGCCGTGAGGTTGCTTTTAAAAATAGATTTAGCTCATTACGAACAACTTCCTCGCTTTCATCCCCCATCTGACTTGAATAGCAATTAAGATTCTTACTGACCAACTTTTTGATGTTTCAGTTGGTTAGAAAGCGCGCATAACGTTAGAAAAAATTTCTGTACAGCTAAAGAAAAAAATCTAGCCTTCAGATTTCTTCTTTGGCGTCCAGATATATGAAACTATCCACCATAAAAATTTCGATACGATTTTTGGTTTTCATTCGAAAGTTATGATGTGATATATTTAAAGATGCTTGAAAACAGTACCAAATTCAAAATATTGTTTTTTTTTTTATTTTTTTCAACCCCTTAAAATGGCGTAAATGATGAACCAAATATATCACCCGATGCGCGATTCGATGCTGTACAATTAGCAAAAAAAAATTATTTTAAGATCATAGGTACAATATGAAAATTTTAGGATTTTTGGCAACAGCGCGAGCCGAAACAAGGACAGTAGTTATGGCAGTTACCGTGCATTGAAAAGGGAGAGCGAATGCGCATCTGTACTGCAATCTAAACGTGAGACGCTCTATAGAAATCGCTCGTTATCTAATGTCCAAACATTTATCAGTCTAATACAAGAGGAATGTCGCAAATATTTAAGTGATTATTAGTTTTGTTAAAACCAATGTAAAACGAATACAAAAGGAGTATGTAAAGCACGTTATACGAGAAACAAATCCAACTTCAGAGGCTTGTTATATTTTACACAACACTTTGTAATTTGGTCACCAAGAATTATTTTAGTATTTCTGAAAACAGAAGCTGTCAAATCTATGCACCATTGTCCGTAAATATACACAATTGTTTGTAAGTATACGTAAATTTTTTGTATAAACAGTACGCAGAAAATGTGCTGACATATCACATAAATTTTGCAATTATTATTTACGGCGTTACAAATATATTTTTCGGGAAATGATTCCAATATATTTTTTATGTAGATGTAAAATTGTTTTGCAGGGAATGCCATTCAATAGTATGGTTGACTAAAGAGCTGGTATTAAGAAACTAGCATTAACAACCATAATAAGCTTTCGATCCAATGTCATATGTTAATTTCCTGCTGCATGTGTAACAGAATATGTCCTTGTTTGACTAACTGTAGCAACACGGAACTCAATCACTCGTGTACTGGAATGTTGATAACTGATCTGCAGTCCCCTAATTCGATCCCTGAAGACGAATATGTTGATGACGTTCTAACCACTCTCCAACAGTGGATAACTTACTCATCAGAAATATGAACGTTGCGAAATCTTACATCGAAATGTCAGATTCTCAAGTCAAGGGCAACTGAACTTGTATGAAGGAATTTGCACACCTGTTACGAGTGTCACGACCACCTTGTGATTAGAATGAAAGTATGGCCGCATTTAATGTTACTATGTAGGTGCGGAGTAAATTAGCCTACAATGACCTTGAATGAACAATAAAGCGTGTTATTTGACACGTGCAATAAACTACTAAAGCTCACGTTTGTGTATGAGTAGCCCGACAGATAATGTATACTTTGACTTGTCATTCCACTGAGAATCACGAAACGCACGATGTAATTGGCACCATCGAACTAACAACCGAAATAGGAAAGTCACGCAGTATCTAATACAGAGTCTTCATTTTTATATATTTTGTTCATACCATATTCCGTTCTTAAAAACTGGGACCCTTTGAACTTTCTTTAATCGCAAGAAAAATCTTACAAACAATTATAAATGTTTATGCAGACTCGATTCACATTTAGAACTAAGTTATGTAAAAGGAATTTAAAGCTGTTGGTACATGTTGTGGTTGGTGATATAATCACAATTGGCTTAGGTAGGTGCACCATGCTTTTGTTTAAAAGAATCGAAGGAATTTTGGAAGTAAGTATCTAATAAAAATATACGTTTTGACTGAATTAATGGTTTCTTGCAAGAACATATACAATGCGGTTATTGATTTTTATATACTCCTAAGTGCGTAGAATACATTCTTTTAAATAGAGCATTTGTATTATTTAAATTTATATTGTCCAAATTTAGCCTCAGGTCGGTTTACAGTTGGTACGATAGATATGATAATTAACCGAAAACATATTTCACCCCCCACCCTCCTTATAGGTTGAATTTCGAAAAACCCTAAATTGGCTTATATGCTTTTGTTTATTGATCCATTATAGTAAAAGTCACGACGATATGCCGTTGGGTTCGAGCTATGTAGACGAACCGTATAAAACACATTTCACCCCTTTTCATCCCCTCACGAGACGAATTTAAAAAAATTCCTTCTTAGTGCTCGTCTACGACCTGAAGGAAATATACAAAAAATTCTTACATTTCTAGGTCCAGAGGTTTGAGCTGCAGTTTGATATGTCAGTCAGTCAGTCAGTCAGTCAATGTTCTCTTCTATACATAGTGACTAGCAGTGCGCCTTCGGCTTTACTCGCATGTGTTGCTCATAGCATATAATATTTGCTTTGATTGAAAAAACTCTTTGTACACCAGATAGACAGTTCAACCATCAAGTGCTAGAATGACCAAGCTGCTAGTTGAGCTAACTCTGCAACAGGATAAGTAGATATAGCTGTCCACGTGGAAATAATATTTAAGTTTGTCCCTGTCACTAACAGCGACTTAACCTGGGCCAAATTTACAGTCACAGCAAAGTTGATGTTGTGGGGTAATTATAAACTGTTAAATGTAAGAGGGTAATTGAATGAAATACGTTGTTTACGTGGCATTAAGACTGACACTCGTGTATAACTATTGATGATGGTGCCCTCAACAACATAATTGTTTTACAAATCTTTAACTTGAAGTTAAATGGCATTAAGGAGTTTTGGCGGGATTATGTTTCGCTGAAGTATTAACGTATTTGGTGCCCCAACATTGAGGTTAGTGAGATGTGGGCTGATGATGTCGAAGAACTTCAGTAGATATTGGACAGCATAATCCATTTTCACCACTATTGAACTTAATTCAAATTGTGCTAATTTAATATTCCTTACAGTTTTTTGTGTGACAGAATTGAATATTTTCGCAGATTTGAGCCAAGATCCTCAGGAACAACAGGTCGGAGCTACAAACAGCTGCGCCGTATAACGTCGAAGTTGTTCAAGAGAACTAATTTAAAAAATAAAATAATAATTTCCTACTGTCGTAGAGGCTGTACAACTCGTCTCGATAGGACTGTAGAACAAAACTCCAATATAATATACTTCTCGCTCGTCATATTTGTTTATCGGATCGTCTGACTTGAAAGTTTACAAACTAAAAACTAAGTATTCATCGTAATAACTGTTATCTTATTAAATAAACTCTTGCATAATTTTTAGGTAGGCCTACTAATTTAAGCATCAGTCTTACGCGAACAACACCTCAATATCTCTATTGGTTGTATAAATAACTTCGGCTGATAGAAAACAAATTTTATACCTTTTTACCTCTTAAGGTGTAGAACTTCTAAAAATCTTATTTTCACACCTTACATATTTGTATAATTATCTAAGTGATTTGAAAATCATGACGATAGTCCGTTCAGACAAAGAAAAATTAAACAATAGTAATCCTATACAATAGCTTTAGCCAACGTTTTAAACAAAATAGTTTCCAGTGTTACGAACTTCTGAGGCACAATCTCTGACGCCGGAACCTCGTGCATTTAACTGCGGCGCAAGAGATCACGCGTAACGAATTAGTAGAATTAGTAATTTTGGATAAATATGTACTCATAAATTTGGCAAACACCATTTTATAGGATTCTCATTGAGTATTTTATCCACATTGGCTAAGAAAAAAAGCGTAGAAATTAATTTATATTTTCAGCGTTTATTTACCCACCACGCACTCTTAAATACGGGAAAATGTTCTTACATGTTAGGCACATTTACGTTTATTTTACTGTGTAGATAATGCACGACAGTTGTGCAGCATTTAAGATTTAAAATTCCGTAGTGTAATAAAACTTCGACTGGAGTAAACACGAAATATCGAGAAATGAATAAAACCAGAAAAGGGTTTATTGCAATAAAATGATTCGAAACTGTCATTAAAACATGATGTGAATCTATACCGAATATTTGTGTAGATATATGTTTTGTCAAACAATGAGCTACAGAACATGTAAATTCGAAGAATCGTAGACATATATTTATTATATAATTTTTTACTTACAAATAATTTCTAATATTTAATTTTTTTTACTTGATTGTTTTTAGAAATAAAAATTAAAAATCTTGGTTGAAACTTAAGGCGATTGTAACCTCTTAAATAACTCAACCAGTGATTTGATAAAGCGACCACCTTCTCTACATTTAGTTAAGGTTATCTCTATTACAAGTTTGGAAGGTATTGGAATTTATTATGGGCAAGTCTGCGATAAATTTCGTCGCTTGCTTCGTTGGAGTCGGTAAAGGGGCTATATAATGTCAGATGGTAAAAGAAAAAGTTAGCTAGGCTTGACAAAATATAAAATCACTTGAATTATTTGTTTTACTTAAGAACGATTTCATTACGGAATTTAATGTTTTTTTTTTTCAAAATATTAAATTAATACTTACTATCATGATAGCTTCCAAACTGCAAGTGACTCGTGATTTATAACCCTCTCACTGATACCAGCGCAATTATTGACAAAATTTGTCCCTTGCTAAATTAATAACAATGAGAGCCGTAACCAGTATTATTACTAACATCAAAGCAATTCGATGAAATGGTAACAAAATAGGTTCATTCTGGATTCTAACCTCTGGACATCTCAGCGAAAATGCTGGATTTCTCGCAGCTCTCATGCGCCAGTCAAGTATAGTGATTCTAAAGTAGAATTTATATCAGGATTTTTCAGTGGATTCGAAAATCGATGCGGAGAGAACTGTTACGTGTTCTAGGGCTCTCATTTAAGAGTATTATAGTTACTGGCAGTTGAACTGTTAACAGGAGCTAGTATAAGTGTACATTACCTTACACGTTATAGAACTGGTTAAACATATATTTTGCTGAGTATAAGCACTGTACTTACAGGAGTTTACAATCTGTGGCAATATTTAGACACGGTCGTAATCTCAGACGTAGCATTCAACTCTAACATTTTGAACGTGCTAATATAGCTAACATTTCAGTAATTTACAGTAATCTACTCTCTTACCAACTGTGTACCGCATGCAAGACAAAAACTTCATTTGTTTTGTTGACACTTAATGGCATACGTGCGTTATTACAAGTCCTCTATTAAATTCTATAAACAACAATATGTGTAAGCGAAGGGAGCGTAAATGTTTAGTTTATTGTCGGGATTGGTTACTTCCATTCAGTTTTTTAAATTAAGTTGTGGTTTCCAGTCTTTGCAAGTAGCCATGTTACGTAAAACTGAAAGTATATTATCTTGAAGTTGGTGGCAATCCCCCTATCATTATAATCACAATAATTAAAAATATTACAGCAGTACAGTTTTATTATGTAGGGCCTAAGTGAATGTACATCTGACTTCGAATTTCACAAGTGTAACTATTCAGATAATTGCTAACCGTAATACTGCCTTTGTTACGAAGGTGTTAAGGACAATAGTTCATGAATACTAAACTAGGCATTCTTTCATAAAACGTGCTAACTGATATCTTTCTTTGCTTGCCACGTGCTGAGGTCGCTTTTTCCCGTATTGTATTCGGTGAAAGAAAACTATCATTATTAAGTTTGACCTGTAAGAAGCATATACGTATGTTCTTATGAGATATTATGAGCAGATAAATCTATAAGTTGGTCGGCACATGAAACAAGTAATTTAAGTTTATGCGTCATTCACTACCGAGCAATTTAATGGTGGTAACTGACAAAAAAGCATAATAGTGCTCAAAGTTAATTAGGAAGCAGCACTGTATGTGTTTACATTGTGTGAATGTTGCCAGTATTGATCGGCAAACAATTCAATTTCAGAAAGTTTTTGGGGGGAGAGTAAAGAATAAGGCTCTGTTATGATTTGTTTACTATCGCTTCTTTACTCCACAAAGAATCGAAACTGCAATCACAACAGTTGATGCACATATTACGCGTACTACGCTCAAAATGTTTAAACTAACTAGGTTCAATGGTCTGGCGGCAATTTTCTTTGTAGAGGGTACTGGTAAGTCGATGCACCGATATAGTCTATTCACGTTAAAATGAGCACTCTCCAAAGCTTAGCAATATCCAGAATCGATATTTTATTCGGGCCATAGATGTTAAGTTCCGTGAATGATGAAACGTTTACACTGATTTTAAGCTTTAATGAAATTTTCATATTGAGAACAGTAAGATGACTACAAGAAGGCTGAAAGGAACATTTCAAGCAGTTCTCACTTTATCATGAACAATGTATACAAGTGTCTCAATCTACGTGGTGATTATGTAGAATCGTAGCTGAAGTATATACGCATATTTTGCCAGTACACGTATTATACAATTAATTCCCGATTTCTTCAGCGCATCGGAGGTTAGATAAAACAACCCTAATAGTAAATAAATCCACACGCATGAAATTTATAATAAAACAGTGAGTTTCCTCTGGATACAATTGTGATTGCAGAGATTGCGCAGATAAAGAATATATTATATTTTAAAATAATAAAAATGCATACTATTTGTTAAGAAGGAAAGTATATAAAATTCGAAACAGTCCTCTGTAATATCGCAAACGTATCTAGCGGTCGCTCAGTATTTTTATTTTCATTGTTAGTTACGTGATTTCTGTGAATGGGATAGTTTTTACAATATGTACTATCAGAAAACGTAAAAATATTACGTCTTTGACATTTGATTTAATAAAAACCAAGAAATCGAAATTTTTTTATTTGCGGGGAAATAAGTTTCATTAAAAAAAATTAATGATAAATAGAGTTTGGTACAAACAAGAAATAACGACTGATTTTTTTTTCAACGTTAGTCATTTCTTCTTGAAAAGACAAACATTTACTGTGAGGTGGTTTTGGAAGATTCTTGAATTAGAGATAAATGTTTTAATAATTGTGGGCATCAGACACATAGCATTGGAATGGTGTATGCCCAAACATTTTCACTACTTAATTTACTGTGAAATTTTTGCGGTACATTGTGATTTACTTTATTAATGTAATCATTAGTATTCCGGGCTGAATTAATTATTACAAACATATAATCAGCAAGAAGTATTACAGTCAAAATTTCAAAAACTACACAATGATCAACACTGATGAATTAAAAGTTATTTCACGCAAATAGAACAACTAACTGATAGTTCCCCATAAATGGCATTTATTATTATTTCCTTCGGTTATAAATGTGTCATAAAATTTATTATTTTATTTTATATAAACTCTGAAGTCGTATGTAATCGTGTGTAGTACTGAACTGTGAAGACTCCACGACCGGCCATATTTGATATTATATATAGAAAAAAATCACGAAACAAATGTCAAAACAAATAATAACAAAAAAAATACGTGTAGTATGTGAAAAGTAGCAGGTAAAGAATTTCCTGCAAGTTCAGTGTTATATATCCTTAAAATACTATACAAACCTAAAAATGGGTATGACCAAAAAGCAATTACGCATCCAGAAATTAGACGTACATGACATAACAAACACAAATATTGATCTACGTCTATAAAATTTTGTTGCGCCCGAACAGGGACTCGAACCCTGGACCCTTAGGTTAAAAGCCTAATGCTCTACCGACTGAGCTATTCGGGCTCACGTGCAGTTCAGTATTAAAATCATGCTACAGAATTTTCTCACCATTCGGATTGATCAAGATTCCGTAAAACGGTTTCCAGATATTATAATTATTATTATTTTACTTAATACAAAGCATAAGCAATAATTTCCCACTTATAAAGAAATTGCTACGTATATCATGACTATGATCAAAATTAGGAAACTGTTATGGGACGACACGGGTTTTTTCGTAACGTGGATTAGTGTAAGGGAAAAGAAATACTAACAGCAGACGTATTTAAAGTACAAAGTTAAACTTATTTTCCTGTAAGCCTCACAAATGGTTAAATGAATTTTCTTTGAAAATATATAAATTCGAAAATGCTGCAATCAATACCGACTACACATTACTGATATATTCAACCAAATTTTAATCAGTACAAATACTACTTTTAAGAAGCAGTTAAATCCTGATTGTACCCGGAGTAGCCTGAAGAATCCTGATCATAATTTTCCCTAAACAAATACGGACAGGACTGAAGTTGGGATGAGTTGATAAATTCAGTCTTGTCGCTGAGGCTGACTGAATATTCATTGAATATTAACCCTATAAGAATAGAATGAAATGAACATAGGAAACTCGCACACCTTTCTGAATGATTTGCTTGGTTATTTGCAATGTTGGTACTGTTCGTTTCTTGAAAAGTTTCTAGAAGTGATAATTAATTGTTAAAAGAATTGTTTTGGACACATCCCATTGCAGCTTTATCGACTAGTATATAAATAATACCAAAGAAGACACTCAAAGTTATAAAACGACACCTTTTTTGTTTGCTTAGTGAAAATACCCCAATGTCAAAACACAAACATTTATGTTTGAATGGTGAGTATTACCGTCACCGCGCATGCAGCACGCATACACACACACGCACATACTTCAATATACAATTTCCCAAAGTAGGTTATCAAATACATTACACAAATTTATTCGTTGTTATTTGCAACTCATGTCACTTTATATTTTATACGTTTCATGTGAATGTCGAACCTTTCTAATAAACAAAATAACCATATTTGAAACTTTATTTTCCTCGTGACATTATCAACCGTAATTGCACAAGTTTGACAGCACACTACAACATAAAATATGTTACGTAATTGCATTATTAAAGTATGTTAAATTCTAATTTATAATTGCGTAATAATACGTAATAATATAGCGATCATATACGCTTCACGTAATAAACATAATTACTGGTTATATTGCACTGGACAGGGCACCTAATCAATAACGAATCGTATATTAAATGAGTGTTCTGTTTATTCCTGCCCCGTGTCACATAAAGCAATAAGTAGACACGAGTAGTCCTTGACTACAGACAAGCTCGTCTGGTTGCTTGTTTTATTTTATTGTATCGCTTAATCCTACTTTCCTCTAAGTGATATAAGATTATGAGAGCACGTATTTGTCTGCCTATATGTATGTGTCCCCCTCATTAATAACTTCTTATACAGTACATTATACTGAACGTAATTGTGACACAACGTTATGCCATGTCTGGTGAAAACATTTTATTTTATAATGGTGTAGGTCCTACTCAATACATTAATTTATTTGTGTAATAATGTTAAATATTATGTGCCTCCCCCACCCTCAGCTGAAAGCAAGCAAATTTAGCCGGGGTAGTTTTTATTTTGTTTTCATTGCTGGCACATTTCCTACTGAACAGCATATGTTTATACGTATAAATTTATTTATGCCGTGGTAACTTATCGTCATTAATTTTTCAAGAAATTATTGTGTGTTTTATTTAGTTTTGTTTTATTTCACTGTCCAAATTACTTATAAGCACTACCTCAAGATACGTAAATACAAAGAGATTAAAAAAGTGGGATCACGACAAAATTCTAATGGTGTTTGTTGCGTCGAATGCTTTCTTATGTATATGGTTGTCTTTTTGAAACAGAAGTTTTCAACGTTCGTACTAGTTTGAACCACAGAGGTTACTGTTAATAGTGTGCCGTAATTACTTATATAGACAAATATTTTATCCATGTAAACAACTAAAATGCGTATGTTAGCATCAGATACAGATAACTAATTTAAAGGCAAAAGAAAAGCAAAGGCAAATAAATAATGCTGTAAAGTTAATTTTCTGATCACATATTCGCTTCAAATCAAACTTGGTTAATCCACGTCATGTTTCCAGATAGGCTATAACGGTATTTCATGTTTAGCCGGTGGATATGGTGTATGTTTATTTAACGCGTATATATTAAGTACCTTTTTACGGGTTGCCTTAAGAATGTTAAAATTGGGGAAAAATCATAATTGTATATTTGTTTTAAATAGTGTTGGTTTTGTAAACCTTACCGGATAGTAAATTTTCCCCTTACAAAAAAAAATAGCTCAACCAGTTTTCCTATAACGGCAATTCAAAGTCCATATATTTATTATAACCTGCAAAAACCAATGGATATAAATCAATTAAAATACCCTCACTAAACTACATGTCAAAGGCAACTGCTTGAAATGTTTTAAAATCCATTTTAAAACATTTAAATAAAAAAGTTTCTGAAATTCGGATTTTTTTCTTTTCATTGATCTTTACGGCAGCTGATGAGCAATATTAAAAATGTCTTATCTATTGATTCTCTTGCTGCTTTTCATCACTTGTGACATATCCTGCCAAGCTGCATATAAGCTGATAGTCTAGAATTCCTGATCAAAATCTCTTAATTTAACCCTTCACTCCAATTCACTTTATTCGTCTCGTGTATAGCTCAGCATTAATATTTCATTTACGTACGTAATTTAGCAAAAAGTACGGTTATTCGTATATATTTCTCATTACTGAAGCACTTTACAGAATATTCCAAATTTCATCTCCCGAAATTGTTAAAGTATTATATAAGTGTTATAAAATGGTAACTAATTTTGCCCAGAATTTAAATGTTGCTTTCATTTCGTCGATATTTGTAGGCCTACTTTATTCTTCTGATTTCTTTTTAGTGGCATATGTTTTAAATGCAATGTTCTTAACATCTAGTACAAGCAAAATTAATGAAATGAGAAAAATAAACTCGTCTGTTAAGTTTTTCCCGTACCCCTTCTATGCCCGGCCGCAAACATTTCTGTACTCGAAAGGAACGATAACCGAAAGTAGGTGGATTAGTTCAACATAGATATATTCGTTATGTTTTCTGGAATAATATAATGCTTTGTATGATCGAAACAATTTTTTTTCATTACAGTAGGGTGCATCGGGAGTAGAAGTCAATAAAGAGTCGTGTGAAAGAGGAGCCCAAGACCTATCAAATAAACCAGACAAGTATAATCCGATTTACAACCGTTTAATAATTATGAATTTTTTAAAGAAAATTTGGCTGTACTCTACCCACAGCTAAGCATTTACTGATGGTGCATAAAATAATGGTACATGTGGAACGAAATTCGTACACACCAAAGATGATTAGTGTCGTCACATTTAAAACACAATTCACGTCACTGAGAGTACAGCTTCGTGGTGTAAAAAAATCACTTGCACAAAAGTTATGTTTGGTTCTGAAAGATGCCTCCAGTTTGCATGAGGTAAAAATATCATTCGGTCACATAAATGATCACCCGTCATTGTAAAAACTACCTCGTAGTATGGGCAGTTAAAAAGTGAAGCCAGTATTTAAAAATAACAAACGTCAAGGCAGTAAATGTAAAAACATATGGTAATGCAGAAGACTCAGACAACGAAAAATTGGCTAGAAGTTTGAAATAGGTATGTGAGTAAATAATTAAATGTAATTTAATGGAAGTGAAAATATTACTCAGTGTTTTAAATTATTAAAATGTACTTCGAATGTAGTGTGTTTAATTTGTGAGGATAAAATGAGATGTTCTTAATAAAGATTGATATTATCTAAACGGAAAATTAAGATCAAGTAATTACATCACCAGACGCCCTTACGTAGTTGCTGCATCACATTCACAGCGTCTGCGATTACATAGAGGTTAGTGCGCTCGCCTCTCATCATAGCGAACTGGGTGTAATTTCTGAATAGCCTCACAGGCAGATTTTCTACATATCGAAATTGTGTCCAATACGTAAAACAGGCCAGGTAAAAAGGTTGGTGGGGGGTCATTTCGTGTACTCCTGTTTTCCGTTCCAGTACCAGTCCATGCTCACATTATTTGCCTTAATTGGGTTGGGGGTGACTGTATTTCGTCTTCTTCTGGCAAAAAGACAAATTTCATTTTTGCAGACATTTCAGTTGACACGGGACAACACGCATAAAAAACCGCGTGTAAATGAATAGCCGCTGTAGGCTGTCTTTTTCCGGTCGAGGAGCAGAGATGATCGCTGGCCCAGCGTTAGACGCTAATAGCGTTGCCAGCGATCGACGCTCGGAGGAAAACAAAATAATACAAAATCATACATAGCGGTCAGAAGCGATTGTCGCTGAGCGATTATCACGGAGAATAATCGCTAGAGACGCTCGGAGAAAAACATACATTTAAAGTTCGGTATCTTTTCTGTTATTCTGGTCTGGCTGTCTGATATATGTGTCAGCTAATTTCCATCCATGTATCATTCTTCTATGAAAACGTGCTATTTAAGTGTTGAAGTAAACATAGCCATGATTTTAACACATCGACATTAAATGCCACGCGTAATTCTTCGTGTCAATAAAACCTTGCAAAATAATGTATAATCTCTGACTCTTATTTAGCCAAGAATCGACACGTGTCTAAGTATTTCCAATTCTTCCCAGTAGTTACGAAATCATTCTGTAGAAAAATTAAACCAACTAAGGAATATGGCTAAATACGGTAGGTAAATTTAAATCAAAATATTTTTAAAACATTAGGCTTATCAGTTTCTTATGTTGTGGTTTCTTTTATTTGTTTAGTTTTTCTTTGACAGTCGTTCAATTTTACAATGGAGTACATCCAAGAAATAGAATCCAGTCATGAACTCCTATTGCACAATTCTTTCAAAGATCATACCAATCAATAACTACGCAGAAATAAATATGTCTATGCGAATGAAGGTATATTTATTAAAATAAAACGGGAACAACAATAGCGTGCACATAATTAGAAGGGCTTGCATAAAAAAGGATCTATCTCCACTGTTGATCAATTTTGAGGTTTATAGGAAATACTATGTGAAAAAATTACTGTCATCGCTTGGTGCAGAAAGGAACTACTTCCAACAATTATTAATGTTTTAAAATGGAAAATGTACATAGATCCACATAATGCTTGCTGCAAAATAGATCTAGCTACAGGAGTTAACTCCTTTTTGTACCAATCAACAGGCTATCTTTGGTGACAGAAAAGTTGTAATAATAAACTTTTAGGTGGCAGTCTAAGGGAGGCTACCTGATGGCAGTTTGGATTCAGCTAATATTTACTATAGCATTAATATTTAGTTTTATTACAAATGTTAATGTGCAGCTAGGATGTGAATGCTAATTTAATAGTGCCTTTTAACTTGTTCAAACGTGTTTTAAGGGTGCTTCTGTTAGTGCTGTGATTTTAACGCAAGGTATAGGCAAAATATTTCACATCACGTGCATAGTTAAATCTGGTGTTGCAGTACGCATGGAATTACAATAAAAAATGTATGTAATACATTAAGTCTGTTTTAAGATTATTTTTGTACTAAATTCAACACCATGAATAATAAATTTAATTAACTACATCAAATCTAACTGTGGACATTCTACTGAGTCATGTATGGTACCACAACATATATTTTATAAATAAACTTGAAAATTAGTTTAAAGTTAAAAAATCAAGAACCTAAGGTGACGAGAAATGTGTATCTTTAAATTTTAATCTTCACCATGTCTACTTTGTGTATTCAATGAGAACATTTCATTACTTATTGTTGTGTAGTTGGTGTTGGTACTCCTTTGTTGACAAGTTTAACGGGGGGCTCCGAGGCCGCAGTTGTGTTTCTCTGCCGCATGAGGGCTCTGCAAGTCTTGTAGCACCATCGTGTAAAGCGGCCTCTCCGAGTCCCTGCTAGACAGGTTTTCTTTGGGGAGGTGGGGTGAATAGCTACTGAAAACGAAGGAAGGGAGGTGGTTTGGGGTAGTTGGTGGAGGGTGGGGAGTTT
>PNEQ01105785.1:34380-61325 GCA_003012365.1 Medauroidea extradentata | reverse complement strand
AGCACTGTACATTAGTCACTAGCTATGGACATCGGTTCGCCTTCTCTGCTCTCTGGCAACTGACCCTCGAGCCCCTTCACAACCCTGACTTCCCTCCCCTAGCCAGATGTCGCATCCCACACCCAGCTAGAAGGGGACACAGAAGGGAGACACGACCATTCATCCCAGCACACACCAACACAGCACACAAGACGTAACAACTATGTTTAAAATACGGTTTAATGGTTACACTCTATATTTGATCACTCGTCTTAAACCTGTTTTAAACAAAGTGTTCTCCACCGAAATAAAAATTTCGTGAACTGTTACAATAATTGCTAGGCTTTTACTCGCTTCTTTAGCTGTCTGTAAAATTTCCCGTTGATAATAATTACTATTTTCTTTAGCCTGTTAAAATACAAACATGCAAATTTCTGGCTCAATTTTCTCGATTGATAGATTTACAGGTTTGTTTATTTATTTATTTTAACTACATAGCGCATTCAGAATGTCTTTTATCAAAAAATAGTTGCCCAATTACATATTTTTATGTACATAGTGAAAAATGTTTAAGTGAAAATGCAATGTTTCAAGTTCCGTCAAATGTGGCTATTTTACTACAGGGGTAACATTAACCGACCCAATATATTTGCTTTACGACCATTTTTATGAAAAAATAAGTACCCATTCACGTAAATTTTGCAATTTCTTCGTCAAATGGCACAAATTAATTGTTTTAATTGGTCAGTGTTGCCCCTGCAGACAAAGTATCCATATCTGACGGTAATTTGCGAATTGCTGAAACTTTTCTTTCTTTACTGACGACATCCTTTTACAACACTATTATCTCGTTTGACTTGCCCAGTTTTTTATATATATCTGTGTTTAAGCATCGTGGAACAATGGCGTCCCGTTAAACAGTGGCATGCTTCTCTACGCTCCAAACTGTTTGATATCTGAAACAAATTGTACTACTCGACCACGACAACTAGTCCCGCGGGAAAATGCGAACTGCCGCGGTGTTGTCCTTGACAACCGCACGCAACTGGTGTGGCGCACCACAGTACCGACCATAATACTGTGGCACAGGCAGCTGGCTCGGTTTTCGCCGCGCTACGTCTCTACTGACCGTGTGCCATGAACTCATGTCAGGCGCAGTACACTTCCTCTCCCTGTGACGTGTCCACCTACTACTAGCGTCACGCTTCTTCCCCTCACGGGAGGACTAGTTGTCGTGGTCGAGTAGTAGTGTCTGGTGTTGCATCAGTACACAAGCGCTACCCATTCAAGCTGTGCCACATTGCCAAACCATACAAACATTTGATATATGAACTATTCATAAAGATAGTGAAACATCAGACTATTTTTATGTCACTATAGTCTGTAAATCAGTGTATAGGCCATTCGGAATAAAGTGAGCACTAAAGATTTAACCTTTGAAAAAAATCACTAGGCGTTACTGCATATACATCACCACTAACAAGAGTTACTTTACTGCTTGTATGGTTGGTAGCGATTTATTGTACGTAGTTCCGTGTATTTTCCTATTTGAATACAACATTAGTGAAAGAACATATGACGAACTCGACATGTCTGTATTTAATACACTTCAAAATATTTACTTATGATCTTATTGACATTCATACATACATTATAATTAGACTCGATTGGCGCGAGAATTATGTGACGCTATCGTCGACCTCGAGTCGCCGTGGCCGTTATCGCTTGCTCCGCGCTTCCGACAGTTCAAAACTCTACCAACAGGTGGCATCAGAGTTAGGTTCTCGCCGCCAACTTGCATATTTGGTTGCATAATTTGCGTTCGTTTGCCCGTTTTGAGTATATACACATTCAAAAGTATTGGAAATTACTTTGAGTATCATTGCCGAAATGATGTGAAACCATCGGTAATCTGTATATTATGTTTTACGTTTGCCAGCCTAAAAAAAACATACTTTTTATTTCACATGTTAAGAAAATACGTTAATTATTGTTTCTGAAGTGCGTCGTCGTTGTTCGTGGCAGTAGAACTGAACGAAACTTGAATTATTGAATAGCGTGTGTCATGTCTGTTGTAGTGGCGGTTTTGCGTTACAAATTCAAATAAAATATGCCCTCATTTACGAGATGCGTAACGACAATAGTGCGTGTTGTTTAGATTAGTCGATGGACAGAACCCAGACATTAACTCGCAGGTATTTATAACTAAGATTACTTTTTTTATATCTTACATTCAGCCCCCGGGCATTTAATGAGTAGATATTGTAGCTAAAATTTATCGGAGCAGTTTAATGTAGTTGTAAACGTTGCACGACCCTATGTAAATAAAAGCACGTGGCATTATTTGTGTTTACATCGGCGGAAAGATATAAACTGGCAGGAAATAGAAATTAATCAGGGCTTTTTTGAGTGTTCACTTTATTCCGAATCACCTATAGTAGTCTGATCCATTTATAATTGGAGGGTGGTTATGCAGTTGTTTAAAGACGAATCGTAATTTAATATTCTGTTGCGGCGTACCAGACTTATCATTGGCACAGTCAGATGTGGACTCGCCAATAACAAAAGAAGAACATTATATATGGAATATTATATTGTAGCCTAGCAAACAGTCAACTTTACAGTGATAAATCAGCATCACTAGCTATAGATACGTGAAACAAAATTTTAATATATATATATATATACACGTCGACCTAGAATGAAAACCTAGTACCGTATCTAAATTTTTTCTCAAAAATGTTTATTTTTTATATTATTGGAATGAAAACCTCGTATCTCATCTGTTATTGTTGTTACAACATTATGTTTTGCTTTGTGCTGCATTCTATTGGAAAAATATAAAACCTCGTATGTTTTGCGAACGCCATTTTAAGAATGAAAAACATGAACCATCGGAGCTACTTCATGGTGAGTTTTAAATGATAGTTTCTATGTTTCACATATCGGGAACAAATTTTGGTACCAAAACTGTTACATTAAAATAATAACATATTCAAACAAGATTTACAGACGGTTTTTTGCTTCTGAAAAATTTGTTTTCTCTGACATACGAGGTTTTCATTCTAGGCCGACGATATATATATATATATATATATATATATATATATATATACATACACATCTAGTGTCCAGAAATAAACTCATAATAAGAACACAAGGCAAATCCTAGGCTGAAGTGTAAACGAAAATGTAAGTGGCAAAAAGTTGTCCGACGATATTTTACGTGCACAACGTGACAACACTGCTCGGAGAAGTCCCCTCTTCAACTGCAAGTCCAGGTAATATTGAATGTACATGTCACGTCAAGCAAACGTAGAATCGTGTTTGTGCTGCTCGGGATTGTAACCTGCAACCATAATATACAAGTCAGAACAGAAGTAGTAAGATATGCAAGATATCTGTGGAGTGCATGAGCGGACAAACTACAGTGCTACGTTGCTACATTGTTATAGACTGGAAAAATTCGCGGGTTCACTGACCCTTTAGGCTAGACTGCAAGAATATATGTGAACTGAAGCAGACAGCAAATGCTCATTAGCAGCTCGCTGTTAAAGCGATATATGTATGTTTTAGTTACATATCCATTATTGGCTCAGATACTTCCAGGATGTGTCAAATAAGTCAAAGGCCAATTGCGAAAGTGACACAATCTTACATTAGTTGAGATTCTATCTTGTGCCTAAAGGAAAACGCGAATTATTCAGGTCCCTATACATTGTGCATGTAAAATGTCATCGTACTTTTTGTTACTAACATTTTCGTCTACAATTATGCCGAGTATTCACACGGTGTGCTTATTATGCGTTTGTTAAAATTCGGCGGGCAAGCAGCTAATAGTAGCTTCATCCAAAGAACAGTACTGTTTGTTTAAAACGTTGCCAACAATATATATTTGGCTGGTTCTAATTATACAACAGAAGTTAAGTACTTTGCACGTATTCTTTGCCTTAGGTTGTGAGTAGGTGAGAGATTTTGGTCAGCGCTTAACATCTAGGTCTTCAGCGCTAGTGGGGTGGGTAGGGGGTGACATATGGTGAGTATGGAGCAACGCCGAAATGAAAATTCGGAGGAAACGGGAGATCCCCGAGAAAACCCGTCGCGGCATCGTCCGGCACGATTCCCACATGTGAAAATCCGGGGACCGACACCGCCGGAGATCTAACCCGGATCACCTTCGTGTGAGGCGAATGGTCTGGCCATTCGGCCACAATTCACACCCTTAAGAGGCTATACAAATTTGTGTTATATATTTCCAAAGTATTTTTGTTGGTTAGGCTATGTTTTTGTAAGAACAACGTGGATTTGTGTTTATTTTTTAAAAGGATTCTTGCAATGGAAGTGTATAATAAGGTGAACCATTCTCAAGAACGTGTCAAATAAAAAAAACGTTTCTCGGTGGAACAAAATTAATTTAATTCTTGATTACGTCAGGGTTATCTACTTCTCAGAAAATTTCGCGTGTAAAACGGTTTGCAGAATGATGTCTGAAAAATTTTTCTTATGAACATATCTAGCACTACATTATTTGCAAGTTTATGATTATTAATGCACAGTTGTAACGAGACACTTTACAAGTGCTCATTGACAGATGAGCATTCATTTAACCGGCCAGTTCAAGTGGGTCAACAGCATCATTGAATTTAAGTAAGCGCAATTGCACGCGTTTACGTGGTATGGTCAAACATACTAACACGTCGACGTATTAGCAATCAAATGTTCTCTTTATTAATAATATCAACAATGATAACGTTATCTAAGCTTAAGAAATTGTTGGCAATAATGATGGTAAATATCAAGAATCAGTACTCATCGTGTAGAGGATGTAGAATGTAAAAATCTTGGAGCAAAATGTCTTTTCGACTTTCTCTTCGAACATTATATCTTAAAGGTAAGTGTATTTTCACATACAAATATTAACGATTTATCTATGAAAGTGCATGAATCATCACTGAGTAAATTATAACGAGCCACGTAAATGAATTTATTAGATAATTAACGGTATTGCTCCTTATTTTGCTCAGTATAAGTTCTGTTGCGAATGTCTGAAGTTGTAACAACACAGGAACTGTAATGATAAGTTACTGTTGTTTTTTATATAACTTGTCCAAAGCATAGCTTTAAATGATTTTTAAGAAACTGTCGTAATTATGATAAGTAGAGCAGTATAGTCGAGAATTGTAACGAAGCGTATTATTTATTTTTGAAGACTGCTTACAAGTAGGCCTAATAGCTTCAGGCTATTTAGTTTTATTTTCACCCAATTAGTGTTGAGCTTGGTAAAGTTGGGCGGTGTTATGCTTAAACAGACCTAGTGCAAATTTTTAGTTATCAGTAAAACATATTATAAGTTTTCCTGAATTGAAACAGTCTTACAAAAGGTATTTTAATCCTGTAAAGTTAATATTCATGACAACAGGATATATAAATAAAACACTTTTTGTAAAACCGTTTCAAAGCAGAAAATTATTTTATACGTAACTTACAATTGGCACTTGGTCTGTTTATGCATAACACCGTCCAATTTATTTTATGGTTAGTGTGCAGTTCTTTCGCATAAGCGCTAGTGGTATCACGGTTCCAAAGAGACTGCTAGGACTTTACCTCCTATATATACTCTCTTTTCTATGGGTATGACTACTCTTTGCTTATTTGTTAAACAATAAATTTTACAAAACAATGGAGTTTAGTTGGAGAGATCTAAAAAGAGAATAAACTATATTTAAACCATGGAGGTATTAGTCTGTGGAGTGGCATCTGCCGTACATTTCAATGGTAATCGTGTGAAGCCGATCATTTTCGAACATTTTCGAACTGCGCATGCGCAGGACGTTATTTTTCATAAGTCGCTATATTTTGGGTGGCAAAACAATTGCAGAAAGCAATGTAATTATGTAATTTATTTACAAAAATTCACGCAAATTCTCTAATTGAATCGTACACAACAGTTTACAATTGCTTCAGAAATATATATAATATCAAATTAGCTCTCGCTGTGCGTATGTACTTTATAAACTTAATTAATTTAAATAAATGTTTCTTACCTGTACAAAGATAATCCTGTTTGTAAGGCCAAGAGCTGAACAAACTTTCACCATAATGTGTAGTTAACAAAAAACTATCCTTGTCTTTAAACGTCGTCTGTTGGCTGGCTTCAAATTTGCTCAAAGGCTTCTGCTCCATAGACTAATACCTCCATGATTTAAACTTCAGTGCTGCAACCAGAGATTAGGGAAACATACAGATGGACAACGACCACGGTCGTAGATGAACAGGTCTGGACACTCGCCTATCTACCAATGTATTGTGCTTGACCCCCTTGTTGTTTGGCTGTAGTTCGTCAAGTTACCGAAAATGTCGTACTTTTTGGCGTTGTTTTCCGGGCGGTCGGACTCAAACTCCGCCCACTTTTTTCCATTGTTAAATTTATAAAGTAAATAAATATTGCTGGAGCCTTTTCTTAAAATTGTAAGCGAAGAAAGTATTTCATAAATTGATAAAAAAATACGTTTTGATAAATTGTTTATCTTAGCGGAAAGGAAGTGGGCGGAGTTTAGTCCGACCGCCATAACATCAGCGCCAATAAAACACAATATTCTCGGTAACTTTGTGAACTACAGTCAAACAACAAGGGGGTAAAATATCCAGGCGGGTGTCCAGACCTGTTCTTCTAAAGCCGTGACAACGACATATATACATATATCTATGTCTATGCAGATGGAGCATAAGGTATGTTCTATGGCGAGGAGTACGAAGCCTTGAGACGGAAGATGGAGGAGCCCATCCGCCATATTGGAACCTGAAAAACGTTGTTTATTACCATAGTAACGAGTATAATGCGACTGTGGGTTGGCCAACCATAACCTCGTTTCTCAATAAATATACTGGAACAGCTGATTGCACTCCGCCATATTGCAACCTGAATAAACAAAGTCAGCTTGGCCTCAATATAGGCTGCTAATGCTCCATCTGTACCCTTCTCTTGTCTCTGGCTGCAACACACTTGTGGATTGTTGAATTATAAACAAAACTAGAGGAGTTTGTTTGCGTTCAAATACTTGTTAGTTCAGCGGTAAACGTGTCTCTTCCTCTATGTACAGAAACTTACATAACGCGTTTATTTTTCCGGTAGTTATCGAACATTGCGTTTTCTTCTGTAAGCACGGTTATGGTTACGAGAATGTGTTAAGCACACAACACCTCTATTACGTGAAAGGAACAGGGTTGGGAGAATAAAACTGTAATCCCCTTCCCGTTTACGAAATACTTACTGGTACAAGAAAACCTTCCTCTTTTTGTTCGCAACCGAAATTTCATCTTTTATTTAGTAAAATATCTGTAAGTTTATCGCCTGCGTAAGTTTTAAGGAGTCTACCAAACAAAACATAGGCTACATTACTCGTGACAGAAAATCACGCCAAATTAATATTAACAGGGCGATGAAGGGTACGATTTCAAGATGTTTAGAGAGAAATTCGAATGCAAACAGAGGTTGCGAGCGTTTATGCAGAATAATCTTATCTGGGCATGCCTTTTAAGAAAAATACAAATTCGAATGCGTGCTTTCAAAATTTCTTTGACGTTCATATCTATAAAAAAAATTAAATAATGCAAATGACTATATTAGACAAATTTGTGAACTTGCCGGAAATGAACTAGGTTAATCAATGTTTCGAAAAAAAATGGTAAATTTACCTATCACCATGATAGCTTAAATAGAAAGAATAACTTTTTCTCCAGATGCAATTTGTACGCATTCACCTCATGATTAACTGTAACAATTTATTTCGGCCGAAAAATTTCGTTCAGCCTTCTCAAAACCCTTCCTGCGTGAACTACAGACCTGTCAAACAACAAAATGGTTCCAGATGTCCGTTGGTTTCGCCCAATAACGGTCTAGTGTACAATGCTAGGTACAGCGGTTAGCGATAAAGTGAACGCTTTATATACCCTAGTTGCATTTTTCCTAGCAGTTAATTTATACTCCCCTACTACTTTTTAACAGAAACAAAGCACTATAAGTAACAATCAAAATGTACAGACTATACTGTAAGAGTTACCATCTAAGGTCACAATAAATAATATTATTTTAATAATTATTATTCTAGACAAGGTGATCGACCAAAGTGCCCGTTTTACCGCGAGCCACGTATACCCGCTAGAGGCAACAAGTATTTGGATGAAAATTCATGCAGCTGTTTCCCAGTAAGAGTTCAAGAAAACGCGAAAACCCAGTTTTTACTTTGTCAGTTATTGAGATCACTAAATAGTAAATACAATTTGTTTACAACACCATTGTTCTTCCACATTTTACGTATTGTGCATCAATTATAAATTTTGTTGATCAAGTTCATATTGATAAATTACAGGTACTTCAAAATAAAGCCATGAGAGCAATACTCTTAAAAGATAGATTTGTAAAAATTCAAGACATGTTTGCAGAACTGGGTTGGATGAGTATTGAACAGTTACTTTTATATAATACACACATTTTTGTTTTTAAGATCAAAGAAGACATTTTACCTGAGTATTTGTAAGTCAAAGTTAATACAAAATTCATATCTACATGCATATGACACTAGCAATAAGTACAACTTTCACATTAAATTTCGGAGAACTACTTTGGCAAAACGGTCTACTTTTGACAAAGGATTGACTGAATTTAATAAATTACCAGACTCAGTAAAAGAAATTAAGAGACTTGCTACTTTTAAGAAAATTCTTAAAAAGAATATATATCAGCAGCAAATAACTTTAAATTTAGCGATGTATGATGATGGTTAAGGAATTCTTATCATGATGTGTATAAAGTCATCCTCAAAATGTATTACCATATATAATTATTGTTAGCCTAATACTGTAAGAAAGTTGTGTACATGTTTGCATAATTTGATACAAAATTTCATTTCACATCATGCAACAATTTAATATTGTATGCATATTTAACGAGTTATTGTTCTTTTTAGCCTTTGTGCTATTGAAATAAATTAATAAAAAAAAACAAAAAAAAATATTTTTTTTGGTGGTTTAGCCTTAGATAAATACATTTTAGTATGTAAAGAAGCAAAAACGTAAAAGAACCTTTATTCTATGTATCTATATTTTTACTTCCGCAATTTTCTGGGTACGGTTTTATTTACATTGTGGGAAATATAGTACGTTTTAATAATAGAAATCTTGTTTTTGAAAATACTAAATCTAGGTGTACCATAGATATTGCCATTAAATAATTTTGATGATGAAATTTTAATTATAAATGAATACTTCAGACGAAAACTTTCCTTGCTGCAAATCTACTTAGCAATGGTAAAGGTTAAATAGAAGATTCTTTGCAGTAAAAAAGAGTGTGATATTTTTTAACGATTTTTGCAATGGACGAAAGTTAGCACTCGAAGATGTATTTTGGACATAGGTACGCCATTGTAACAAATGGCGTGTCACAGAAAATTACAGAATGCAAGCAGACAAACTCAAGAATTTTGTTGTCAGTCAACCTAGAGGAAAGCGAACGAACACAAATAACGAAATAACTGTGGACAGTATAACACAAAAAAAAAATACAAAACACAGTGGTTACCTTGCAACCAAACATATTGCGGTTTTGTTGGATGGATACCACTGAGTTCGTCTGTGTTTGTACTTTTTTAATTGTTTTTCTCTCCCTAGTTATTTGGTTATTTGTGTTCGTTCGCTTTTCTCAGGTGTCTGCACCGCTGTTGTGTCATGTACAAACAGCAACTTGGTTCGCTCTGATTACTGTAATTATATTTGTAAGTTATTCATTCTTTCGCCACGTAATGACGGAATTCATTTTGTGAAAATACCTGAGTTTTTTTTTTTTTTTTGTTTACAAACAGAACATAAACTTTGGTCGGTTGGTCTTCTGTACCAGTGTATTCGGTTGTGTCAGTATAATTCATTTCTTTGTTGCTCGTAACTCACTGACTAAATTACTGGTGTAATAGCATTTGTTTTCCTTTATTTACCGTTCGACTGCAAAATCCTTTTGGTTGTTCACTTGTCTGTTTAAATTCTGCTGTTTTTAACCCCCGACGCAAAAAGAGGGGTGTTTTAAGTCTATGATTTGGCGTGTCTGTCTGTGACATCGTAGCTCCTAAACAAATGGACAGATTTTGATTTAGTTTTTTTTTTTGTTTGAAAGATGACTTGATCGAGACTGTTCTTAGCTATGATTCAAGGAAATCTGTTCAGCCGTTTAAGGATCATCAACTCTTTTCTAGTTTTTTATTTTTTAATTTATTTTTTAGAGAATGTGAGCAATTCTACTGGTTTGATCGATTTGAAATTTAGTATCCTATGAATCAGGGATTTTTTACATTTAAAATTTAAGTCTTAACTTGCCTGTGTCACATCATTTTCTGAAGTGGTGTACCTTTATCCATAATACTTATCCGGCTAGTGAAAAAAAATGTGTGTGTGTGTTGTGTGCTGTGACTAATAAGATGTTTCCAGGGTGAAGAAGCATGGGCTGGCACAAAGTAAAACCCTCGCACGATGCCCGGCATGGAGGTAAGAATAGTCAGGAGATGGCTTGTTGTGACGTAGTTGAAGCCGGATTTTTGTGCGTTCCGTCATGGCGTTGAGGTGTTTTGAGGTTATGTACACTTGTGTTGATGTGCCTCTAAACAATTAAAAATACCTTAGAGTAGTGCAAATTGGTAATGTAAGGAACAACATTGATTAACTATAAAATTGCTTGGTTCGGGGGTTTCATTAAAAACTATTTCTTATTCCGATTAGTTAAGGGCTTGGGCCCGAGTTTCTAGGCTTTCGAGAGAATTATTTTTTTAAATGCATACGAGAGTCGACATCGTAAAATCGTTTCGTAACTTTTTTGCAAATTGGTTTTACTATGCAATGTAATTCTTCGAGACAAACTGTATGATGAGTATAGCTAATTTATCAATTAAAAGGAAATTTCGTTAATTAACTAATTAGCAACTATTTGCTGTCTTCTGACTCGACAAAATTAGAGTATGCAGTTTAAATCAGCCATAACAAAGTTACGAAGCGATTTTACGATATCGGCTTCCATTTATGTTTTAAAAAATAATTGTCATTAAATGCGAAGAAACTTGGGCCCATGCCCTTAAGGAACAGGCGGTTGCCATAATGGAACACCCAAAACGGCGACTTCACTTAGCTCCCTTACGTTGCAATAGGCAGGGCCACCCCCTGATGCCCAGACCTGCAGACACGGCGATGAGTGTTTTTCGCTTGAAAGATGTAGGTAAGACGCTTTATCCTGACCGCGATCTGAGCGCGAGCGTCCCTGACCAGCGTGCGGACGACACGACCTCTATGCAACTCTCGTCTCCTGGTGTGTGGCCGAGGCTCGAAACCGCGACCTTTCGCACGCTCACTCACCTGGTCTTTACGCCCGCAGCACCCACTTCCCTCTCTTGGGATGATGCCAGAGGCTAGACACATCAAGTACGGCCAGCGGCCTGATTACCAACACCCTTGCCGTTTCCCAAACAACTGCTTTGGGTTTTTATGTTTTAGGAATTTAGATTGAATAGGTTCGAACGTTGCGTAACTGCGCTGTGAGCGGCTAAGTTGGAAACTAGACACTTGGTATTTCGATGTTTTTTTTTTATTTATTTTCTCCGTTGAATAATTCGTACGTTTTTATTCTATATTATTTACCTAGCTGATTCGTATCTCCCTGAAATATGAATGAAAATTTTATTTTATGCTGGGGTTGCTTATTTGTAAAATACGAAATTTATTTTGAAATAAAAAAAACGTATTACGTACGTAGAATCATGACAGTATGGTCCAATTATTTTCACTTTTACTGTTTGAATGGATAAGTAATTTTTTATCAGCCGAAACGCGGGAAACGAAATTAACAAGAAAAAAAACAGATGAATTTTCGAAGCTATTCAAAAAGTCCCTCGTAAACCATAAATTGTAATAAAACTATGTGGCGTTCATATTATTGAATGTCACGTATATAGGTTTGTTATTCTATAGTAATTTAATACAAGCATACCAAATTATAGTTTACACACCTCTGCGGAGTATTAATTTAGTGGTACATATTTAGAAAAATCAGGTATGTGTTCGCTGACTCTGAAATAACGTACTTACATGTTTGTCAGTTAATATGTCACAGTCTGAATGTATTGCACGAAAGTAAACGTTTTAGATACAAATTTCTGATGTTTGGACGTTTGAAATGTATAAAAGTTGACAGATTAAAAGAATAGACAGCTGTATTTCGATGGAAGAGTAACGGTGAACTGCTATAATCCATTCTGATTATCAATGATCTCATTGTTCTCAAGAAACATACTAATACGAAATAAGGATATAGTAGGTATATAACGTAAACAAAAAAACTAAAAGGAAAAAGGTAACAGACAAACACCAAGGCGAAAATGAAGGATAAAGTCAATGAAAACAACACAATGAACACACCGACAGAAATTGTTACAGACAAGACAACATAACAAATATATTTAAGGCTTCCATAGTTTGTTTGTTAGGTTTTTGTGTTGTTCATTTTCTTGTGCTTAGTTATTTCATATAACTCATGGTTTTGTGTGACTAAGAAATATTATATAGCAATGCCGTGTACTGTAAGAAATTGTTTGGACCTATATACCATATGAGCGTGTACGAGTGTTGAGAACTTGCGTATAGCGAAGAAATTTCCTATGTATTTATGGTACTTGTCCCATAAAAGTATACGAAAAAGTAGTACGTATAGGAAAAATGCCAACTTTGTACGAGTATGATATAATATTGTACTTAAAATGCCCATACCACGTATAGGTCAATTACTTCAATTTTATGTACAGGAAATTTACCAAACTATTTTATAGTTTGTCACACATCCACTAGCAAAAATCATTACAATATCGCTTGTTTTACGTTTGTTTACACAGCATATTTCGATGCCGCGAAATACATATTCCGTCACGTCATTATTTAAAAAAAAGTACTAAACAAAGTGAAACTCCTTTTAACAGCTTTGTATTCGTATGAATATTAAGTCATTTTGATTTATTTACACGTTTGTAAATGCGTAGCACAGTAATGTAACAGCATATAAGGAATTTATTTTGCATATTAAGACTCAGAACCTAAATTTATACATTCTCATGCGAATAATTCAATTTTTGCAATTTTATTTCCATTCTGCGCAAATTATGTAGTTTACTGGTAAATATTGAAGCAGTGGTGGATTTAGAAAAATATTTTCCGGGGGGGGGGGGGCCCCCCCTTATGTGATTTTGTGTATTGTAAAAAATACCAGCTATCATAAAATTGTAGTTGTTTACTGTTACAGAACATTAAAAATAACACACATTCAAATAGGACACATTAAATGTACTTGGATCATCATAGAGCAAAACTCAGGTTTCCTTGAAGCGACTGTACATACCTTGGCTACATAATTTTCGACATGATTTGGAAAGATGGGAGGCGTTAAGACACGAAACAGTTAAAACTAGCCAATCTCTGACGATGAAGCAGAGCTACAGCAGTGCACATAAGACACTGAAACAAACTGCTGCAGAAATCTTTTCTCAAATAAATGGGGTCCATTCAGTGACAGGTAACTATGC
This sequence comes from Medauroidea extradentata, assembly GCA_003012365.1. Lineage (NCBI taxonomy): Eukaryota > Metazoa > Arthropoda > Insecta > Phasmatodea > Phasmatidae > Medauroidea > Medauroidea extradentata. The sequence goes on along the minus strand of PNEQ01105785.1, from coordinate 47,745 downwards.
TCTTTTATAGCCTATATTTTTTTCGATACATCGATGAATTACCTAAAAGAAAAGTATTGCTGTAGTTATCATACTTATGTTAAAAAGTGTAGGTACTATATGAATTGTTCTTACAACAATATGTTTTGTACAAAGAGAAAAGATCATCTTTCTTTTACATAACGTATTGTTACGTCCAGAGAATCGACTGTTAAAGGAAAAGTATAGATAATGCCGACAACTAAACTTACTGTTGTCTCTATTTTAACAGAAGTATGGTAACTACAATTATTATGTTAATTCAGTGGTATTCCCTGAGAGTTATCTATTCAAATATTGTCATTGTTATAATTAAAATTCACATTCCTCAAGACTGTCTTTGGTAACTGTACAGGACGCTAAGGGTTTGCCAAAATCTCACTATTGTGTACAATACAGGTTGAAATGATGTTTTTTATGGTCCTATTAATTTGTCAGTGTGCAGTTGGCAGGGTGCGGCGCGGACTATGTGACCTCGGCCGACTCAAGGTTAAACCCAGACATCAGCGGCATTTTGTCTGTCGAGTCGTTACTATTACCCGCGCGTTGTCGGGAGGGACACATTTGTCATGAGTGGAGGGGGAGGGGAGGTGGCAGCAGGCACGCGTAACACACTGTGCGATTAGACTTCGCAATATTTGTCTCCCCAGACGGCTGGACCACCCTGTCCATGGCAGAGTGGAGCGAGGAGGGGATTGGCGGAGAGGGGAGGCGGTGGTGAGACATGTCTTCCACGTACACTCCCCTCTCCTCTTACGCAATGTGTTCGCATTTTTTCTCCGGAGACATCCTCGATGGTATAAATACCTAGTCGTGGTCTCCAGACGACAACAGTACAATCTCGGCTTTGTCTTCTGTTAAGACGCGCACTTTCTCCTCAGACGAAATGAAGCTGGTAAGTGAGAGATCGTCATAGCTTTCCGTAAAGGTTGTAGGCCTGTTTACTAGTATGGTAAGTGTTCGAGGCGTACCCAAACCGAAATACGTAACCAGGATTGAGAAAACTAAACGCCCAAACTTCGGGAGGTGATTTCACATAGAAAACGGAAGTAAAAAATATGTGTGGAGCCTACAGCCGAAATAAAAGTTATTTGAAATGCGAATCCTTGCAAATCGAGTTCAATAAGAGAAGTCATCAGAAGTTTGTGGATCTTAATACGTCGTTTAGATTACGTTTGACTGTAACTGTTTCCGTTTTGATGGTTTCTAACGTTTCTTTAGTGTTTAAATAATTTTTCTCTGAAAAATTATTATTCGATTAAGCGTTGCCTATAAACAGTCGAGCGAGTACGGTGGCTTATTGTAGCGACATTTGAGTATAAAATCCAGTTAACTGGTTAACTGATCTGTTGTGACCAGTGCCATTTAAGTTGTTCTCAATAGATATATTTTAAAAATTAATTTTTATAGCAAAATATTTTCTACACGACATTTATTAAGAAATACAGCAAGAAAACGTGATTTTCGAACCATTTTCTTGGCATATAATTTTTGTGATATTTTATTTTATTTATTATAATAACAATATCGAAAACTAAAAATTTTCCTTCAGGTTCACAATATTCCACGTAGCATAAATTTTGTCTGGAAGGGTTTACTTTGAGATTGATGTACTAGGAAACAATTTTTGATCGTTGATTTCCCATTTATACTCTGTGGTTGTAAAGTTGGCATAGACAAAACCTTTCATTATTATAGCGGGAAGATGAGAGTTCACTTCTATTAAGGAAAGGTGAATTTGAACATTTCCTCCACAAAAATAATTTATTTCACTGTTCAGGAAAAGCAAATATAGTGTTGAATATTCTCAACTCTTTATCCAATCCATTTATAGTGTTAAGGAAGCTACGTTTTATTAGGTACGAGACTTAAAGACGTGTAATTGGTTGGCACAGACATACCACTTCCAAAAAGAAGTGTAATTTGACGGATAAATACAGCATCGTTTTAAAACCCAGCAGTGTTCGTATGGGCGAAAATTACTTTTGCTCACCAGCAAATTTACATTAAATTTGTGATTTTTGTTTGCTTGGAATGAGTTAAGTCCCATTTAGTTTCCCAACACAGTTTACAATCAGCGTTACCAAACGTTTGAGAAACGTAACCAGTAATATGGAAAAAATCTTTAGGAAATCAATTGACTTTTGGAATAGTTTGTGTAGACTCTATTAGGTTCGTGAATTGTATAAACGACTACCGTGTAATGCGTTACATACAACATAGCGTGTGTTACAATATACGATACAATTATTTAATGATAGATTTTATATTTAAAGCATTTCGGTTTATATGAGAATGATGATTGCGAACATCTAAATATTAGTTATTGTCAAGGAATCACATACCCATTATATACAGAAGTAGGCTAATATATGACTACAATTCACCTCTACCAAAATACCAGCATCACGCTATTTATCACAGTTTTTTGTTCGTAATATAACTTTCGTAATTACATTTAATTCTTCACAACTCTAAATAAAACTATTTATAACATGCATTAATATAGAAGCGCTATTTCAATTCGATATTATTTATTTGTAAAATGTATTTTTTGTTGCATAGCTTGTCCGACGACGTAAGGAATTTTCAGCCATTTTCGGTTAAGAATTCGTTTTGACTTTCCTATAGTTACGAGGGCCTGGTGCTCAGTGGCGTGTGACGGTATTGTTGCAGGTGGTTGTCTGCCTGATGTCCGTGGTTGCTGTGGTTCTCGCCAGGCCGCAGCAGCAGCAGGAGCCGCTCGCCATCTTGAGGCAGGAGTCAGATATCTCTCCTGAGGGAGCCTACCAATTCTCGTGAGTATCAACATGCAGAAGTCCACTTGTTGGAACAAACACCGACCAGCGAGCACTTGAATGAAGCTCACGGGTCATACATGGTCGGCTTGTTACACATATTTATGAATTCACAGGAATCGTTCAAACATCACTTTTACATCCACATTGAAGAATATTCTGTAACCTCTTTGTTACAATTACGTGTTGTGTTTACAATTAAAACGAATAATTTTTGTGAAAATATAACTAAGGAAAGAAAAAATCGCGCGTTCAATGATCTGCAAGCTAGAAATCACTGCTCTATGCGAAGTCAAGCTGTCCCAGTTAGTAGCTTCAAATATTCAAGTCGTAGAGGCTTCATTATTCACAGGAAATTGGATTCTAACATGCAGGACATTTATTGCTTTTGTCGGAACATAACTGTACATTCATTACACCTGTGCTGACTTAGGCATAGGAAAGAACTAAGAGCATGCGCTGTACTTCAACTTTATTGGTTGTCCATGTTAACCAACCAAAGAACTCTCTCATCATCAATAACGACTTTGTACGAGACGTTCTTTACTAGACGCCTGTTTCTTTACGAACCTAAGTTGTGCAAGGTCCTCTGCTCTGAGCACGGTTACTTTGGTTACTTTGTGTTAATCTGTTATGTTGTTTAGAATGTTTCTACTAAATACATTCACATGTACTCTCAACGGTAAATGAGACAGTAGAAAGATAAATGAGGTCATCCCGAAACGGACAACAGTTATCAGACACTTTACTTTCCGAGTGTGTGTCCGTATATGTGTACTGAGGCAAAAATTACATGTCCTGTTATTATGTTTAATAACACGAGGTTATTTTTGATGATTATATAATGTAAAGCACACGTTATATCAGTCGTCCAGAAAAACACTGTAGGGATGATATTATTACCTATATCCACTATCACTGGAGGCCTACAGATATGTTTCCAGATCTGCAGTAAACGAATGTCCTTGTATCACATAGAGAAGATAAAAAAGCAGTGATTTTTAAATTTCTTATATACTTAGGTTTTTAATAATTATCGCTTATAATTACAGGAATAATTATCTAAGGACTAGATTTACCCAACAAAACGTCATTTTCACGTGAGAATTCAAAAGTCATAACTATAGGTGTCGTAAAACAACCGTTGATTGACTATTTGAATCTGTTTCAAGAAGGATTAAGCTAAAAATCTTACCGAGTAAAAGTAACTTCATAAAGAACACGAAGAATTATACAAAACCACTGTGGTATGAAATATATCTGATTCCTCAATTTCACTGCACACATTAAAATATAAAATACTGATCCTAAAATTACACGACTAATATTGAAGACAAATGTGTACTGTACACGTCCATACCTTTTAAAATATTCAGGGCTAAGATTTTTACACATAAAAGGACCTCAGAAACACATTTCCCAGCGTAAAGTTAACTTTGAAGATAAATGTTTTTGATAGAGTTATTCGTATGCAGTCATCATTTACACACGCCGAAACTTATAACGGCTTAAGCTCTCCACGCCATTCAGTTACCTGGACAGGCGGCCACCTTAAGGGCGCGGTGTTCCACAATTTTTATCAGCATATTTTTATTTTTAAATTTGTACCAGTATTTTTTTGTTTGTTTTAGACACATACTGTGACAAAAAAAATTTTCTTGTCAAATTATTTTATTCTGAATTGGTTTTAGTGTTGTCCTTAAATCGGAAACATGCAACTTTTGACTTTAACAAGCCATTACGCAAAAACTAAGAGACAAAAAAAATTTCATAAGAGACAAATTTGGTCACATTTGTGTCCAAAATAAGAAAAAATATCTTGTAGAAATAAAAAATAAAACTATGGTGATGAAAACTGCTGAAAACCGCGCCCTTAAAGTCACATTGCAAAGAGCATTATGCCAGAAAGTTTGAGTAGTCGTTCAGTGTCTTGCTCATATGAGGGGGGGGGAGGGGAGGAGGAGGGAGTTTGTCAGTGTTGTCCTAATCGACTCTCTTTACAGTCCACAGAAATGAAAAAAATAATTTATATATAGGCGACAACCTTCACAATTTAATCGTTTTAGCCATTGGTCACTTTTCTTGCAGCAAAGTGCGTAAGTTAATATTTGTGTCGACGTTCTGTCCCTCAGGTACGAGACCGCCAACGGCATCAAAGCTGACGAAGTGGGCTCCCTCCAACCCGCCGACAACCCTGAGGACGGCAACGTGGTCGTCGTCCAGGGCAGCTACACCTACACCGGCGAAGACGGCGTCGTCTACACCGTCACCTACACGGCGGACAAGGAGGGCTTCAAGGCCACAGGCGAACACATCCCCAAGAAGTAGGTCGTCCGTGGCCTATCATTCTTCCACACCTGGGATCTGTCCTCGCGACCTGCCACTCGACGACGTGCCTGCGTGAAGACGTCCACTTCATACAAAGAAGCTAATATCATCCTTGAACTCTCAGACATCCAGCAAATACCAGCACATGCACTGAATTTCTGTGTATCGACCTGTTCTGTGACCAAGCATTTCTTACACGCAACCATTAAAACTTACGATTTTTTTTTCGAACTATGCAGCAAACTTTGACTGATTAACTTCATAATACTGGTTTTAAATAAATAAAATATATTTTGTTAATAGTCGATGTTTTTATTGTAACAATCCTTTAAAACCTAATCGGCTCTCTTTGCGAAACGCAAAAGATAAAAAAGTAAAATGCAATGAGTCATAAAATGAAAAGTGTATTCCTACGTAAGTTCATAACAGTTCTGTTACTTTATTTTTATAGTTACCGTACAAATTATTGACTGAACTTTAGAGTGAAACAAACCCTTTTTCCACGGAAAGAACAGCATTGTTGTAGTTAAAACGGGGACAACAGTTCATTTAGCTGTCGGTACTATCTCAATTGTTCATACAAGAATTTGTTCTGTACACGTAAAAATCTTCTTTAGTGAAAGAAATATGCTCTCTGCTTCTACTAAAATATAAAATTTTATTGATATTACAAACAAACTTACATAAGATGTATGGTACCTAGAGTAATGATTTTCTATCAGAATTGGTATCTGAATAAGTTTCAGTCGATTGGTGCACAATTCGTTACAATATTTAGATTAAACCTAGATGGGCTTAATAATTCAAATATGGGTGGTGTGAAATCCAACGAACATGCAGTAAGATTTGGTATTATGAGTGAGTGGAGCACCGAAATCTTGGGCTCTGGTAAAAACATTGTAAAGTAAGATTGGAGCAGCAGCAGTATAATGCAGTTACGTTTTTCCACTCTTGAAATCCGTGGTAGCGAATCCGCCGGGATTCGAACAGGGATCGCCATGGCAGTAGGCGTACAACACCAACATGGGCGTGAGATTACATTTATGTAAATGCAGTGGAATACCTTGCGAAAGATCTTTACGTTGAATTAAGGTGAGTTATCCCTATCTAGTAATCATAATTGAAAGTAAAGTTCGCTGGATTGGTACAAACATCTCCAAAGAATATAGTTCTGCTCGAACACCATGTGCTAAATATCGTGGGATGACAACGAATTTACTTAAAGCACTTAAAACAATGGCGTGACTTCAGTTGGAAAAACACAAGTTTAACTTTTTCCGGTTCTTGTAAATTAAGCATTGAAATGTTATATGTATTTTGTATGCCTCGTAGTAACTCTACACATTTTGATGAATGAACGTGAATGATTATATCTGCTTATACGGTAAATGTAATTATTTCAAACATTCGTACACATCCTGTAATTAACTTTCCAACGGTTTGTTTACCTATAAAGACAACTTTAAACATAATTTCATTAGATTGATCTAACATTGATTAATGCGTTGGGTAAACAAGTAGTTTAAGTGTTTTTCTTAGTTTCATTTCCAGGTTTTCAAATACGGTATTCAATGTTTTTATTATTGCAGTACACGCTATATTAACATTATAATACATTATTTAAATCTCTGAACAAATGCACAAAAGTTTAATGCATTTTTAAAGTTCTTGTTGATGAAATATTTATCCACATAAATTTACTGTTAGCTAAAATCGAAGCTATACATAAATCGTCACGTTATTAATCATGAATATTTACTTAAAAAACCGAAGAGCATAAAATTTTGTAAACTTAAATTTCCAGAATTTTCTGGAAGAAAACTAACGCATTAAAATAACTGCGACTGAAAGTATTTTGATACCGAGCATACAGACCTTATAAGATCGTTTCTTTTATTAATGACTCATATGATGAAGTTAATTTTTTTTATTAACTCGCCAATCTTTCATATATTATTGAGGAAATTAAAACTTTTTCACGAAAGCTTTGTAAACATGTACAGAATCAGTGACAAATGTTTGAAACATAAATCAGTATGTTGCTTAGACTACTAGTGATGACGAATAAGGTATTTTAAAAATGAGTACCACTCTCTGTACAAGTTACGGGAAACTAACGCAAATCACCTAAAAAAATCTACAGTAAGAACGAATATATATAAAATAAATTACACTTTCTTAAGATCTCTGTTTACTACAACCAATATCACTGTTCAATGTTTATTTGGAATTGCCAATATACCACTCAATTGGATTTATCATTAATTGCCCTGCACAATCTCAGTGGATACAATATGAAGCCACCGAGGAGTTATATAATAGTTTTCGTCTATGCTACAAGGATAGTAAAAAACTGCAAGTTCTTTATATCTGCGTGTATCAAGGTTAATTTATATATTACTTCCTTGGCCCTATTTAAATTTATAAGTTATCTTAATTGAAGGACTTGGTGTAAGAGGGGAATATCCCACATTTATAAAATTCTGAGAAAAATAACAGTAAAGGTTTCTATGACTTATGGTGATTGATGATTTTCAGCCGTATGTTACGAATATTCTTCAGGCTTTGAGAAGTTTGAAGAACGCTTTGACCATTTCCATCTTAATGTATATAAAATGAAATGTCCTGACAAACTCACTCATTCAATCATCAACGCACAGCCCAAACCGCTGGACCTAGAACCATGAAATTTTCAGGGAAGCTTCCCCTTGTCCTGTAGGCACCCACCAAGAAAGGATTTTTTAAAATTTGATAATTAAGGGGCTGAAAAGGGGTGAAATGTGTTTTAAAGGAATTCTTTATATCTCATTAACCGGGGATGCTATCATAAATTTTTTAACCATAACATTGACCAAAGAAATGCATGTTCGCAAATTTTTCGATTTGCGAAATTCAAAAATTAAGGGGGTGAAAAACTGTAAAATGTGTATTTCATTACTCCGTGATTTCTCCTAAACCATTTCAGATAGTGCGGTGATTTTTTTAATGATGCTTAAGTAAATATCTAAAAATAATTTTTACAATTTATCGAAATTCGTCCTTGAAAGCTCTTAAAAAAATAAAACTTTTTTTTTTAAATATTAATCCCACATATATCCTAAACCAGTGGAAATATTGAAATGGTTTTTGCTTTACAATAAATCTTACGTAAATATAAAAAAATGTAATTTCAGAATTTTTTTGAAATTCGTCCTTGAAAGCTGTTAAAAAATGAAATGTGATTTTAAATAATCATCTGTACCGCTTATACCCGTTGAGAAATCGAGATGATTTTTTTGATAAGAATGAAGCTTATGTAAATATCTACAAATCAAATTCAGGTTTTTATGAAATTCGAAAATTAAGTAGCTGAAAAGCAGTAAAATATTACAGTCTCCCGAAAAAAGAGAATGATCACGGAGAAATAATTTAACAGTAGTTTCTTTTTGCCAACCTACTCAAAAATAAAACCTCTTTGGACTGTAGCCATTACATACGAAATAATTATCACCAAATATTGTACAAGGGCAATATAGGTAACTCATAAGAAAAACACTAGGGGGCTTATTCATAGTCGTTTTTGACCCGGACTAGTGCGGGATTATCGTCGGACTAATTTTTGTCTTATTCATAGACGCGGACTATATCTAGTCCGACGTTACATGGCATTTATGAATAAGGTAACACTTGGTCCGGACTATAGGACCAACCCTGGACTAACTGGCACAAGATGATCTCTAGATCATCTCGGAACTATCTCACGACTATGAATAAGGCCCTAGATGTTTTATTTGGCTGCAGCACAAGCCAACAGGAGCACTGTACCTTCTGCAGTAGCACATTGATCTATGGGTAGTTCAAGGTTTATATATATTCTTCTATGATCCTGATACATATATTATGTATACATTGAAATGTTATCGTGTTTTAGAATATGGACACACTTTGTTTGATATTATTTTCATAAGTTAACATTTAAAAAATTAATAAACACTTTCTCATACCATTACCCTACGAGAAATTCAGTCTGTAAATTTATAAACACCATAGAAAATAGACATATACGAATGTGAAATTTGCAGGTGTTTCCAGCATACGCCGTCGGTAAAACGTTATTTATTAACACGGCCTGCCTTTAAGCATTCACTCAGGTATTGTATAAAGTTTGTGGTGTGGGAGGGGTGTTGTTACGGGTTCGTATCCCGTGCAAGACTTTGCGATTGGAATTACTATGACATCATACGAGCATATTGCGCGCGCTCTTTACACTGAGCTAAGACAATTTATAGTTCACTGTTATTGAGTACGCTAGCTGCTAAATGACTTCATCACATATTTTATCCAGAGTTACTGTTTACGTTACATAATTTCACGCGGGCAAAGCCGCAGCCGGCCTGTTAGTTGTAAATAAATATTTATCGTTTTTTTTCTGAGAAATTAACAACGTGGGATAGACCCTTCTTCCACCAAGCCCTTCAATTTATTAGTACCTATTTTGACTTATGTCTCTCTACAGCTCGTTTCCTGAGATATGCGGTTCACGTTTTGAGCATTTGCCTCAAACGGACTACCTATATCATTTCTTAAACTACATTGAAAATTGTGTTCTGTAGGATTGTTCCCTAAAATATTTCCTTTTCATCCTGTCCCAAGCTGCAATAAAACGTTTGAATAATGCTTGCAATGGAAATATACTCTTTATGCTGAAAGAAGGAAGGAAATAAGCAGAATTTTCATAATGATCAGTTAACCTTGAAAAGTCTACGTGTTGTAAGAAATAGCTGTCACGTTCGCAATAATTTAACGGACGAAAATGGTTTAATTTTGTAACAACTAAACTTAGAAAAACCGTTGAATAAACATCTATGTAAGTTAGGAGTTTAGTAACTTGATCGACTCACGAGTTCTAGCGCTTTGGACAAATGGAATGTTGAATGGTTCAGGAAGTGAAGTGATGCACGAAGGAGAAACTGAACACAACTCTGAACACGTTGGTCTGAGGTCGCGCATCCTGCCGGAAATGTCACATTCCTCGGACGAAGAGATGGGGACGCGGGATTGAGTCGCCGTAGGAATTTGGGCATTTCCGTATTTTGTTATACCCGTGCAGGAATGTTGTCAACCGGAAACTACTCAAACTTCGGATGTTTCACGTTGATATTAACTGCCACAGTGGATAGTTTTCAGAATGCATTGCAAAGCTGATAATGATAAAGGGTTAGAAAAAATGTCACCCCGCGGTACACAGATTCAGCCATCCTCATGAACGAAGATCTGGTTTAATGAATGTTAACGACCCATCCTATTAATAGAGTTAATAAATTTTTCCAAGCAACAGAGTTGATATTTACAAGCTTCTGATAGGTATTATTTCATCCGTAAATAGAAGGGAAACATTAGTGTATTCTTAATTTAATGATTATGTGAAAATCAAATAAATAACAGATATAGCTCATATAAAATATATATATAATATATATATGTATATATACATATATATATATATATATATATATATATATATATATATATATATATATATATATATATAATACTCGTATGAGGAGGATACCCGAGGACCAGGGCGAAGCGCTGGAATGAAATGGGAGGGGGGATCGGGAGACCACCGAGAAAATTCACCGGTCAGCGACTGCGAAAAATCCTGGGACCGACCCCGCCGAGGATCGAGCTCGGATCGCTTTGATGGGAGGCGAGTGGCCTGACCACTCGGCCGCCGCGACCCACATTATTACCATTCAACGTAGCAAAGAACATTTCTGAACAGAGATTCTAAAAATATGTAAGTTGTTTATAAGGGGAATATTTCTTCCACCGTGTTTAACTCATTTCAACAACTTACGAGATGATTACAAAACAAATTTTAAACGTATATAATTCGAACTGTATTTCTTGTAAGGACAGAAATTCCAATGGAAAATGTCTAACAGAGCACAAATCAATTTAAATATTTACATTTCATTTTTAATTTCCGAGTCGGTAAAAACCAGCTTGACAAACGCGAGTGCTTCGTAAACAAAATCAGTTTGGTGACATTTTATATTATGTCTAGGTATGATCTTTTGTTAGTATATTAACATGTTTATTTATCACCAGAAAACTCGAAAATGTGCAGTGTTGTGCAGCAAAATGATTTATGTGTCAGGGAATATTGTGCTTGTAATGTGAAATTGCTTTATTTGTTTTAAACAATGAAAAAATGTCACCCGAAATATTAAAATTGCAGGGCATCAAAACAATTTTAATGACACCTTAAATGAGCTCAAACAAATATATCTAGTGGAGTAGAGTACTATTTTAAAATTTAAATTCAAATTTTACAAAAACTTTGTATTTAGTTTGAACAGAATATAGCAACCACGAGTGATTTTTAAAATTTCTTAGAAAAACTTGAGGTCAGTATTTTTTTTTTGTGTAGATTGGTGAGTAACCCTGTTATGTTAGCTTGTTCGCATGTTGGAAGATGAGTTTTTTAATTTTATTATTCCATTCGCTTAATTAAATATGATAATGAAGCAACGTGACGCAAATTTCAACGTCTGCTCAACCACAAAGATCAAACTAGTGATGTTTTCGTTTAGTTGTAAAATACTTTCAGGCTGAATTAATGTCGCCGCCTGTCTAAGTGTTAGAAGCTCAAAGGTAACTCGGCTATAAGGGCGAACTTGAAGCGCGCATCAATCTTCGCATAGTCCCAACGAGCCAAGCGCCGAACCAGCGTGCAAGATTACAGCCGATCCATTTTTACTACGGGACTTCAAACTGTGACCATATAATTGTTTTTGGTGGAAAGCCTGTACCAATGTTCAAAACATGTTGCTATCACGTTTGTAATACATCCGCCTATCTGAAAAGGCCGTTGTTAGCTATATTGGAGGGGTTAGAAACAGGGTATTTAATGAGTATGTGCATGAGGTGTCTTTAAGAGAAGTCTTCGCCGGCGTTGAATTTCCACATTTGACGCGTGGAAACATTGGAAAGGTAAGAGCCATTGTATAGCAATTTTTATGGAACTTCATGAGGTATCATTATAATTTAATTGCTGGAAATAAGTCGTTGAGTCAAACGAATGCTACTCTGAATATGTTTTTACGGATCATAGTGTTATTTTCATAGATATATCAGGCTGAAAATGCAATACTTTAACCTTTTGAATAGGCGATTGCGGAAAAACTTGACTGTTTGCTGGGTATCAATATATATTCAGCATATCAAAAGCTCACAGGCTTTTCCTTGTTCGTAAAGCTGCTACCCAATTTTACTGAGCCAATAGGAATCCCACTATTGTAATATTTGATGCCTGTTACTGGTCTGAAGACAGCTCCGGAGAGTCATACGTGTGTCGCCAAATCATACATGTTGAGAGAAACCACAGCGTTTTCAAGGGTATTTTGGCATAAAATATTTTCGCGAATACATCACGATCTCTAACCATAATATCAAAAAAATGATATAAGGCGAGGAGTCGCGCCATACCATGTGACACCAACACTGAGTGGCCATGCCTGTCTCCCAGCACTGTGTCCAGCTTTTGGTTTAAATAGAACACTTAGTCAAAAACGTGTCTGTGTCTTTCACCTTTAGTTTCCCCACAGCAACGGACGCGTCCCTCTACTGCTGTCCCTGTAACTTGTTAATGGAGCAGTACATCCCACTTTTATATGATGTTTTTATCCACAATGTTCTGAGGAACACGGCCACGAATATTTTCGGTCAAACCGTGGAACACTCTGTGTAAATATACTGGGAATAAAATAAGCAGTTCCGCTTAAATAAATTACACGGTTACACATTACATCACCGTTCGTGCTTCAGGCAAGTACGTCTCTTAATGTCCAGAAAAGCGGCTCTCATGGCCTGTCCATTCTTCGACTTCTGTACTAAGGAGACGATTTATAAGTTTTATAACTGTAGTTGTACTCTTAGCGAACAACGTTCAGCGGTGAAATTATGATTTCCTGTCGTCGTTACTTCTTATGGTTGCAGCTACACACTCTCCCCTACACAAGGTCAGTCTAAACATTATAAAGGAATAAGCAAGTCTTTTACTATTCCGTTGAGCAAGAAAACCTGTAGCGAACCTAAACATTTATTGTGCTCAACATAAAAAAAAAAAACTTTTCCATTGTCAATTAACTTATATATATATATATATATATATATATATATATATATATATATATATATATATATATATATATATATATATATATATATATATATA
>PNEQ01105785.1:19639-34280 GCA_003012365.1 Medauroidea extradentata | reverse complement strand
ATTTACAACAGCTCGTTTGAACAAGGTGGTTTATTTGAGATAGATGTTCATACGTATATTAAAGTAACAAACATTCGCATCAGAAAACGGAACGCACTTCACATTCATATGATTTCATCTCGTAACGTTCTAATTATATATATATATATATATATATATATATATATATATATATATATATATATATATATATATATATATATATATATATATATATAGTGTGTGTGTGTGTGTTGGTGTGTGTTTGTGTGTGCGTGCACGCGCATTTGTGTATGATCTCGTACCCTTAAAAAAATCAAACATAGGAACGTTTTTTTAAATTTAGACTTTAAATTAAATTTAATTAGTTTTTTTAGAAACGCCTATCAATTAAAAATGTTATTATTTTACGTACACGAATATACGTTCTCTATGAAACATAATTTTCGCTAAACACATTTCCGCTTGAGATTCAAGGAGAACCCTTTGGAGTTTTAATTAGAATTGTGACAGGTCCCTACTATAATTTCCAGGATAAATCAGGATACCTGTGTCCCCTTAGAAGTGTTCCTTCTAATTACATCGTTACGATATTACAACGTACGAAATTACAACGTACGAAATGAAACCACTTTATTAACTTTATATTCAAACTGTCAGTCATTATCATAAATCACGCACTAAAGAAAGTGAAATGTATAAAAACGAAACGGAAACGAAAGTTATTATATCTATACAAGTAGAAAATTACGTGGGATGTTCAACCTTAACAGAAATATTTATCCGCAGATCTTTTGAGTGAGACACGTCACTATTGTGTTGCATGTTCGTCTTCCATGCGTTTCTATTACATACACGCGGTTGCCATGATACTTTTGGTAAGTTATGCGTGTGTCGGCTAATGTTTCTACAAAAAAATATGGCGAGGGTAGACAAAACTGAGTAAAGGAGCAGAGTGGCGTGTACCGGAAACAAAACATTTAGCGGGGGAAAAATTTTCGCGATATGTGTGCAGGCCCGTGAAGTATTCTGCCTAAAAAAGAGTGAAAAGAAAGGGTATGAACAGAGTATAGGGGTAGAACGGGCCCAAAAAAATTATTGAAACAGAATTTTGTGTTTTAAAATGTTTCTAAAACGGACATTTATAACCCTTAACATTATTTTATACCAATTAGCACTTTCAAAGCTTTATTGTCCCATAATTATCATCGCATTGAGTTGAAATCCTTGCGAACGAAGTCACGGGTGCCTGCTAGTTAGTCATAAAAGGAAACTGGCGGATAAAAAACGTTTGACGTTCGATGTTACCACGTGAAAAACTCTGGTGCATGTGCTCAATGCGAGCGTCTGGCCTGCGTTTCGATGACTGTACGTTCGGTGCAGCAAAAGTCATTGGGTCACGATGTCGCGACGCCCTGAGTACACTAATCAGCCGCCTAGACTCCATTAGTACCTGCACTGACGACCACGTGCCACCACTTGTGAAGCGCTGCCCGACCGTCACGACTAGAAACTAACAAGGAAGAGGAGCATGCCGTGTTCTTGGTATGGGGAAAGTCAAGTTAAGGTTTTACGTCAGTCACCTCTGCTATGTAAAAAACACAGGCACGCATAATAATAGAAGTCCTTTAACTCTGAAGAAATCATCAAACAGCATTTGCATATGAAATTCTCTTCAAAAAAATTTTTTTAAAGAAGTTGTCAACGTTTGTAAATTTTAGTATGATTTTAAGATATAGGTAAAAAGTATTTAAAATTCTCGAGTTCAACAACAATCGACCAAATCGTGTATAGTGTCAAGATTATTAAGAATTACAAAAAAGATAATTGAATGGTGTTATGCAGATAGAGACCATCCAACATTTGATAAAGTAGAATATGAACATCGTTACTATGAAATGTTTGTTATTTTGTTAATTAACATATTCTCATTTTAAATTACTGCTTGACTTTGTTTTCTTAGCCACTGAAGTTTTAATATATAATAATTTAGGAGCTTGGTTTTTGTCTGTTCTTTACGTTTGTGGTTTGGCTGCCATCTTCATAACGCTACTTATTGTGTGATAAATGAAAATATTTGTTCACAGCTGAATATGTTGGATATAATAGTCTGTAATAGTTTGAAATATGGAAATTTAGCGGGTTTAAATCCTTGCCGGTTGGACTCCACAGTCTTGTAAAAAGATTCTTCAGCTATTAGTTGCGGCCGCGGAAGTCGAGGGGACGGACTTCTCGCCTCCCACCAAGGCGATCCGGGTTCGATTCCCGGCGGGGTTTCGAATGTGGGAATCGTGCCGAACGATGCAGTTGGTCGGCGGGTTTTCTCGGGGATATCCCGTTTCCTCTACCCCTTCATTCCGGCGCCGCTCCACACTCACCTCGTGTCACCCCTCACCAGCGGTTAAGACCTCGATCACTCACTCAGCTCTATTAGTTCATTGTCATTGACTGCTTCTCCTGTGATTTGTCAGCTGTACGTCTGACACGTTGGCGCGGAGTCTGTGTTTTCATATTATGTTTGCTATTGTTGCAGAGATTTTAAAAGCGAGATTCATAAACAGTCTCAATAGTAACGCTCCATGTAAAGGAGTTGAATATCTAACGTCTCCGCAAATGAATTCCCGAAATTTTCAGGTCTGTATCAGTGTTGTGATTATAGAGACCAGGCAATTTCGTAGGTTCACTTGAAGTCCGGTTAGATTTTGAAGACATGTTCGTGTGAAGTACTTTCGTGATTGGATCACTGTTTACTAAACTTGTCCTTAAGGACTCTGAACCAATACTAAACCTGCCCGAGAATACTCAGTGACTACTGCAATACCACTCACCGTAGCTTTAGTCAATGAACTAGTAGCTGAAGACTGAGTTCACGGGTCTGTAGAGTCCAGCCGGTAGGTTATTTATCCCGCGAAATTTCCAGGTCTTTATAGTTATGATTGTATCTCTCGTTTGGCCTATGTTTAGTTACTAGAGACCGGAAAAATTCACAGGAAAAATTCGCGGGTTCATTGACCTGTAGGGTAGCTTTCTAGAATATCCGTGAAATCGTGCAGACAGTAGCTGTTTATTAGCTGCTCGCTGACACTGTGAAATGGACCTGTATTCAGCTACAGTTTTATTATTGGCTCGTTTTCTTTGAAAGTGTCGAGTAAGTCAACGGCCAATTGTGACCGTAATGCAGACCTATAGTGACTGGAATTCTAGTTTTCGCCTAAAAGAAACGCGAATTTTTCAGGTATCTATTGATTACAACATAAAAAGTCAGTGTCTGTGAGTGATTGGGCTGCAAGGCCAGCTCCAACTTGTATAATCGCCTCTAAGCACAAGCTACAGAATGCGAGCAACTGGCGTTAAGTTCCCCACTCGGTGACAAACCTCGAGATGATGACATGGTTGTCTGATAATAAGTGGGCTCCAGGCCGCAAGATAACTGGCTCCCAAACAAAACCGTGCCACAGTTAGGGCGTAAATATTTATGGACTTGTCCTAGCACTTTCACTGATCAAGAGAAGGTGGAGGAAGGCACTGAACAATAGACGAGACTGGAGGCGCAGCCAATTGTAAGCTAATTCGTCTACTTTCTGTAGTCTACCGTCTAGGATATGGCAAGATCCTAAGATAAACTGAGAACACATGCATGGATATTATACCAACGGTCCGTTCTTAATATGCGGTATACTGGAATCCTGGTCTGACGCTGAGTTCAAACAAATCCACTGCTTACAAACGTACACATACACGGTGTTACAAAATTGCACGTAAATATTTTGGAGGAACAGTCATCACATTTAGGGGAACTAAAATGTTATATGAACATAGGATTGAAAACATACCGTTATTGTATTACAGGTCTCATGACTTACTGAACATGGCACACGAGCTGGATCTTGTTACTGAGGAATGCTACGCTTCGGACAATGCCTACGTCCAGTTAAATACGACTCGTCTGGTATTTAGTTGCCAACAATCCGCTATGCAGTATATATCATGTATATAGTTTGTCTCATGAAATAACTCCTTTTTTTCTGTTGGGTTGGCATTTATTTTTAATGCAGTTACCATATAAATACTGTTATTGCCTCTGCCTCATTTGGTTTTTGCAAAAGTGCACTCGGTTGACTATCCAATTGTACAATATATAAGGTAATATTAATTAGTTTGTGACAGTTATAAAGAACGCCATCTGTGCACAGAGATACAGGGAAATACTTTTTATTTTGATATACCGCACAGTTTGCCAGTCAGCTTAGCTTTATTGTTCAGAAATCACCTGTGCTAGAGGAACATACAGCATTTTCCATTGAACAGCTAAAAAAAAAAGGATGCCAACACAACTGTCAAAAAATGGAATTCCTTCATGAGACAGACTATACTGCGAACTGTAGTGCAGAAACGGTGCATTTTCGGATCTAAGTTCAAATAATATGTTTTGTTCCTCCAGATGTGATGAATGTTTCTTCACAATATTGACATGCAATTTTGCATCATTTGTACTTTTTAAGACAATACTCGCTTATTTTAAAGTTTTCTGTAACTACTTCTCCAAAATAATGTAAAGAACCCACTATCAGCAGTTAAAGTTATTAAAAACCTTCTTCATGGAATATGATTATAATTATAACCTTGTATTCAGTTAGTATGGCCTTCAAGCATAAAGATTCTGATGCAGCACTCAACTAATTGAATATTGTTGATACAGGATTTACAATATTACAGTTCCACTTCAGCATGTGGTTCTCGAAATGAGAAATATTTTGAACTCACCACAAAGAATTTTGTTGGAATAAACTTAGCATGGTCGTTTTTATCCCAGGCAATACCCAAAGGAGAATTTAAATCCCCCATTGTATTAAAGGTAAGATTGACTGACTGACTAATATGCCGATATACCAACGCACAGCTCAAAGCGCTTGACCTATACATATGAAATTCTGGAAGTGGCGTATTTTTATAGAGTGACCTGCACTAAGAAGAATTTTTTTATTTGACCACTACGTTGTTGAAAAAAGGTGAAATGTGTTTTGTGTTAACGTCAATATAACAAGAATCCGACGGGTTATCGTGTTTTTCACTTAGACGGGACACTCATAGAATGCATACGCTTATCCACAGTTTTATATGGACTTATGGCACAAGTATCTTGAACGAACTTTTCACGTGGCTAAACTGAATATTCACTGTGTAGTCGAGTCCGAGCATTCTCTTGTAAAAGATTTATTATTGACTAAAGAACTTAAAGCCGTATAATTTAAACTACACTACAGTGGCGAATTATACATCTACGCAACACTATACGATTAAGTTTAGAGGGTTATTAGAGACGTATACTACTAGGATTACAGGCTAAGTACATTATTATGATGGCTTGCTCTAACATGCATATTTATCTGTGACGTTTAAACTGGTTTATAAAAGTGAAAGTTGGTCGGAACCTAATTGTGATGTTTATGGATGTATTGCAGACATGTAATGACTATACTACCAGATATTTTATACAGTGTACAGCTCATCATGCAGCATGATCAAACGAAGTATACCTAGTAATTATCTAATAACATTATATGTATAAAATAAATGGAAGAAATTCTAATCAGAGAGTAGGCCTACATAAAAACGGTTTTTGGTAGGATAATATCAATAAACTACAGAAAAAATATAACTTCTCTATTATGAATAGGATTGAACTAGTTTCGTTGAGTTAATCACTGCCTACTTATAAAATTTAATTTAAATCTAATAAAAATGGAGAGGAAACTAGAAATACAAAACTCTTAATATTAATAACCTTAGTTCGGCGACTACTTAATAATTTGCTTTGTTTATTATGTCATTTATTTAAAACTGTGAAATATAACAAACGAAGCTTCATACATATTTTAATTTTTTTACTACTTGATGTCCACATTTTTTGCTAGTTGATTGATAATAAAATGGAAGCTTTTTCGAACAATGCCAGAACTATCCACAATACTTTACAATTATCTTTGTGTCAAGAGAGCCAAACGGTGTAGGCCTACATAGTTTTTAGGCTATATGTCTCCTAAAAACCAACAAAAAATTTTAATTTTAGGTGTGGGAGCAAAGAGAGCTCTTCGCAACCCTACCACAACCCAAATTGAAACGGTGATTTCAAAAACTAAGCAAGTTCTAATTTTTACCCTGATGGTATTTTTACGGCAAGTTTAGTATGACCAGCGTTTCATTGGATAACGTGAAAAAATCACACTTTCTATTATAAACCAGCTGATCAGCATAGTTAAAATTCACACAAAAAATCCACTGTCTCAATTTTAACTGGCAAGTGATGAAATTATCAAGGTTAAGGAAATATTCCATCGATGCTAAAGATTCTGAGTTGAATTCGCGTTGAAACTGCAGACATTATTTTATATTGTGCATTGAATCACATTCGAACATTTTAAAGAAAGTCTGGGTGTTGTGGGAAGTCCATTGCAAAATTTTACTACGTGCCCCCCTTCCTCAAATGAGTTTAAAAAGTACGGGAACTGTGATGGGAAATGCTCATGTTGTCTTATGGTAACGAACCATTCCAGTGATTAAGTGAAGGCGAAGAAAATCGAAATCAAGATGGCGAAGCTCTGCAGATGTTTGTTAAATAATACTTATTATAACAGGAAACCATTAAAGCAGAGTATACTTTAGTCAGCAAGATACATACAGAACATATTGGAATCGTGTTAAATAAAACAAGGCAACCAAACAAAAAAAAAACGCACACCATAAAGACAGACGAAACAAGTGTACAGACATCTTTATCGCAATGAAGTATATCCACAATACTACATTTAGTCGTGCACTCACATTGCGTAACTCTTTCAAAGGTCGTCTACTGTTGGTTTATGGATAGTTAAACATTTTCGAGACCAAGTTTAAAAATAACCCAACAAGTGCCAAAAATATTTCAGCGTGTATTATGAGAATAGTTTACTCAGCAAAGTAGGTAATTGAAAGTGGATCAACATAATGCATTAAAAAACATTTAAACCAGAAGTAGCATATTTTCACTGCATTACTTGATTAAAGCAAATGTAATGTTTACTTGCGGCATGTTCCGTGGAATAATACATAACTGGCAAAAAAGGAAAAAAAATAGAGGGCTGTTAGATTATTTTTAGGATGTTTGAGAGAAAGTTATGGGCCTTTTCTTCACTTCTTAAAAGTGTCCACATATCTGGGGATATAAATAAGTTTTACTAAGGGTTCCAAAAATAAATTTACGTGTTACACAATTTTGCTCCCATTCCTTAAAATTTTGGTTGCATGGCTTTTATACATTTACATTCACCAGTTAAAATTATTTCAGTTCTTGGTTTGTTAGCTTATACGCAAAGCATCTCCAAATGTAATTGCTTATGAAGGATACATTCCAAGCTCGGTGGGAGCTCGATTAGCACGCTTCATTACAAATGAAAGTCTTGACACGAAATATGTACACAAATTTAACAAGAATATTTCGATATTACAATTTAAAGGACGAGTTAATTTTACTATTTTTTTTTTTTTGGGAATCAGAGTTCCGTTCAAAAGGGGCATTAATTTTATCTCTTAAATAAATATTAAATCTCAGATGCTGTATATGTCACTCAAACTTAGCTCATCTAGGGAATGGTTTGTTAGTAATTTAAAAAATGGTGTAATTTACCACCTCTCTGGTACTGATTTTCCCTGTATTGTTGTACTAACCAAAGACATTGAAGGCAACAATTGAAATATTTAATCCGTTTGACTTCTTGCAATTTGCTCACTTCATTATTTGTAAATATTTGCTTTTCAATGTATTTATTTAAAGAAATAGTGGCAGCTGTGCAAAATTACGAACACTGCACTGAAAACAATAGGTGATTAAAGAAAACAGTTTCTTAACAGTCGTCGAAAGTATTGAAGTGAGACATTACAGTACGTGAACTATCTACTTAAAAGCATGCACGCTATTGAAACTAGGTCATTACATATTTGTGAATTGCGATAATCACCACTCAACCCGGTGGGTGTTCATACAACCATGAATTTTTAACGAATATCTTTATATAAAGGCCTAAGATAACTTTGTAATGCAATGGTGTCTTTCATTGTTTCACTAAAATATGACATAATGTTTTTTGTAGACATTACTTGTAACTACGTTTTATGGACGTGAAAATTTTACTCAAAATGTTTTCACATAATGAAATGTCACACACAAAAACTACATTCTATGAGGACGTACAAATTATGAAATTAAACTGACTTACTAAAATAAAACAAATTCAACGCATAAAAACGCGGATTACTTAAAGAATTGAATATGTTCAAACGGCGAAATATTTTACTAACTGAAATGTATTACAGAAATTATGTCATGTTTATTTGTAATTTTATGGTCCTATTGAAAATAAAACTGTGATTTTTACATCCAGTTAATATACACACTCTCTTACAAACATTATATTAATAAAAGAGATTTTATTGAGGAGCAACCATAAGTTTGACACAGAGACAAGTTATGAAGGCAATACCAACATGATGCCCATAAACTCTTTGAGGAAGGAAAGAGACCAGTGAAACATAAAAATGCAAAGTAGTTGGCAAACGCATCTTGACTTAACGGTTTTGTGACGTTGTTGGAATTAACGAAGTAAATATTCAAATATGTAGGCATTGTTTAAAAGAGCTGATTGGTCGTAACGTGAACTTTCAGAACGTTTTCATGAATTTGCTAATGTAAAGGAGGGATTTTATAGTATTTTGCTGTATGTTGCCGATGTCACTCTTATTTACATATGGTTTGCTCTTGAAGTTTTCAGCAGGTGTGAAAAATTACACACTATCACAAACGTCTAAACGTACGCGATCACTGTGATCAAACACATAGCGAAGCCAAACTATGCATGCACGAACATAACTTGATAAAACATCACATTAAGATTATCAGTTCTATAATAAAAATTCATAGCTACGTAATCTAAACTTACTGCGAAAAATAATCGTTAGTTTTTAAATTGTGTTAAAAAACACATTTCTCTTTAGCTCAAATGCTAAACCGAAATCAAGAAGAACCAGTAACTTATGCATTGAGGAATTTTACCGTTTTAGTTTCAGGAAATAAAAATAAAAATATTAAGTACGAAAATATCACCACTGCTGTTACATAACAAGCTATATTCCACAAATCCCCTATCACGGTGTTGTAAGCAACGAGATTAAGAAGTGAATCGACACAGACGGAGCATTATTGACACTACTCTCTCGTTCGGGAGAATCCAGGTTCGATTCCCAATCCGATTCTCCTGATTTCAGTTACCCATGGTCTTCGATAATCACACCAGGCGAATGCTGGTATTGTTTCTTAAGGGTATTTAAAGCACTCAGCAGCTAAATACAACTCAGATGTAATAATAATCACTGTCTTATGTGATGAAGCGAACTGAGAAGTTGGTACGGTCTACACTGATTCAAACAGAGCGTCTAGAAGTGCTAGAAATGCGGCTAATGCACACGCTTCTAATAAGCTTAGTGACAGGCACTGAACTAGTGTGCAGTCATTGCAGTGTAGGCTTGCCTCTATCAGACTTTCAGCGGTGACCATATCCTTCTATGGCGCAGTGAAATTATTGAAAGCCTTCTGTATGTGTCTGGTACTTCAAATGTTCTACAGCGAAACTTACTGCTTAAAACCGACGTTGAAAATATCCGTTCTGGCATATTTCACCTCAGTGAAATTAATCTTTGAAACGCATTCAGTGCAATGGAAACTGCCATTCCGGTATGAAAAAACATCGGAAATGCTCTTCGTAAGCAGACAAAAATTATAAAATGTTGCACGTATGTGTATATGTACATTATGTAAGTGTCAATACACACACCGATAAAAAATCGTGTTCTGCACATCGTTTTGTTGCTTGGACATAGGGTGTCCTCTACAAAGTTCAAATACTTTTCATACATAAATGCACATGATCTGTAAATAAGTACTGTAGGTAATCATTCTTCACATTGCACGGGTTTATTAAGTTTCATGTTCTACGTGGATTTTTAAGATTGAATCAAGGGCATTCGGGACTTACTGAACTATTGCAAGGCCTTGTACTTTCAACAAATAAAGATGAGTTCAAATCGTCGAAGTGTTCTTAATTTGCTATTTTTATGAATAATCGCTACAATTCGTAACTATAAATATTGTTTTTCACGTCTATCTGTACTAAAAGGGTGAAGAGGTTTAGAATGTGTGAAGTCTCTTTCACATTAACGTCTAGGATACCCATCCGTTAAGCTTACAAGAATTGAGAAATATACCATAGTGATGGTTGATTACTTCACGACTAGGGAAGGGACATGAGTATTTCCTCATGAATATTTAGTAACATAAATTTCCTTTCTGTTACCTAGGTAATCAACATACCTCGTCAGTGGGTGAAAATAAATGTTCGTTATTATTTCGTGTATATAAATCATATTTGGGAACTTTTAAAAAGCTCTTGTGCTGCTATCTTACATAAAAAACGTACGGTTTCTCAGCTGCCAACGGACACTAAACCATTCCAAGTGTAGCCTCGAGAAGACGAGGAAAAATAATTGACCACAAATTATTAATTTTTTTACGTGACTTGCTACGACCGCAGAGAAGATTCTGGGCGCAGGTTTGAATACTGTGTTCTCCACTTTTGTCGTCTCAAGGCTCACGCCGTAGTGAGAGCAAACTTGGAGACGGTCGTAAGTAGCGTTCTTCGAGGTCGCATTGGTGTCGCGGCTGCCGGGGAAAATCTGTCGCCGGCCTCAGCCGGCCCAAGGTCGCCGCGAGGCATCTTCGGACATTTTCTCGGTCGAGTCGTTAATATTACACACGCGTCGCAGTAGAGGGACATTTTGGTTCGATGGGACGAGCGCCTAAGGGAAGGGGGCAGGCATGCGAGACGCGTTGCGCGATTCGACTACGCAATATTTGCCTTGTCACACTCGGGCCGGGTGTCTGAATGGTCCAGGGGAGGCTGCGGGGAAAGGTGGGAAGAATGAGATAAGAGCTGTGGAAGGATGTCCCTTCCATCGCCTTCTCCCCCTCTTCATTCCAGCGGTGTGTTTGCATTTCTGGTGCCTGGGGCGTCCTCTGCAACGACAGTATAGGTATAAATACCCTGTCGCTGTCCCCAAACAACCACACTTCTCTCTCGGCTTTGTCTTCTGCAAGACCTTCACTCACCGATCATACGACATGAAGCTGGTAAGTTACGGAGCTTAGCATTTTTCTGTAAATGCAAGACGTTGTACTAAACGGTGAATCTTGATTCTTTAAGCGCTAATTTTCCTTCTAAATTTATGAGGAAATGTTATCACCAATACAAACTACATTACGTAGTATTTGCAAGAATAATTCCTGACTGTCCAGCCTTCAAAAATGCGGTAGAATAATAAAAAAAAAATCGTTCAAATGCAATGATATTAGCTACAGGCTGTTCAATAATTCAATGTGACAAAGGACTTAAAGCACTTTAACACATGCGGCAGTAGGGCTGGCTTACGAGTAGCGAGCCGAGACTGAAGGGTTGATTTTTCTGTGTCTTAAAAACGTTAATAATTTGTTTATTTGATTGAAAATATATGACTTTACAGATACGTCGCTACAGTACAATGCAATTAACTACCACGCACATTTTATTTTAAAATTAAATTATTGTATGAAACCAAGCAGCGACATTAAAGTCCGTCCATTATTTATTTGCCAGAACGGAGCATTGATTTTCCATTTTCTCGCGAATAAGGTCGGTAGTGAAATTAAATTTACCACGAAAGTTCTCTAAATGTCCGTTAGCAATTGTCTGTTAACGTTAACTTGGGCGATGCGATGTAGGAAATCGGTAACATCTCGTAAATTGAGGTACTAATGTCATACTTACTGTTTATTGAAATTTTTCGATTCCACATTTTGTGTAACAAGGAAGGCAGGTATGTTGAGTTGTGTTCAGAAAACAGAAGAGTATTTTGGCGCAGGAAGTGGGTCATCCTTTCTCCGTGACTGACTACACACTGAAAAATCTGCCGAGTCACTGTCTACATAACAGTGAAGTGTGTACGTTGTTCACTGGCTGGAAGAGTTAGCGACTACTAGCACATCAGTTGTGTAACTGCAGCCGTGTGCGACTTTGTCTGCGAAACCATATATTGAAATTTTAAGTGACGTTAAAAATATACGTATCAGTGATGGCATTATAACTTTGTTAGAAAAAGAAGTAGTTAAATTTTCCTTGCATTTATTGTGCAAGTCATCATAAAATAACGTATTCTAATGGGTGAACTTACGTCATACGAAAGTCCGTTTGAAGGTAGTGATTAATAATGTCTGCTCAAATACTCTATAGCTATATATTATACTTAATTTGTTTTGTATTCAACAAGCTATAACGAAGCCCTTGTCAGCTAATTTTTAGAATAATTCATTCACTGTATTTTTGACGCTGTGAGTAAAAATTGGAATTTTTTGTAAGCGATGTAAATAATTGAAGACCGCATGTGTTACACAGGAACAAACGAACTATACTTAGATATTTTGAACAGATATACTTTTTAATCAAAGGACTGGTTACCGCGAGGACAGCAATGTCTAGACGTGCTGAGCGCATTAACCAGACGTGCGAGGTCGTTAACACGTTACTCTTGTCTCCGTTGTAACGGTATTTGTGCGCTGTAGTTAGTTAAAGGCAGTTACATTTCGTTAAGAGTACTGTGTACTGGTTTGAAATTTCCGCGTTTGAAGCGCGGTAACAGCTGAGCGATAAGAGCCATAGTACCACTCTCGACGACAGATACATGGTCTCTATTCACAGCGCGCTAAACTGGCGTGCAGTGTTTTCCTAGAACTTTTTTTCCTATCAGGCTTTAAGCGGTGACCCTAAAATTTTATTTTTTCATAGTATGAATGAAGTAAAGACCAACGCACGCACCTCATTTTGCAATTTACGGATTCAGGTCGAATTTTCAGAGTTACAGCATTTTAAAAAAGCCGTTTTTAGCCATTTTCAGAGGCCCAAAAATCATGTTACTAGCAAGCGTACTGAATTTTCAAAAAGTGGCATTCGTAGTTTCAAGTGGGTGATCCTTTCATAGATAAAAACAATAAGAACGAGTTTGGCGGTTTCGCGTAAAAAGTATTCTCGTGACACGCCACAACACCGTCCATCGGCTAAGTACACAGCCCTCTTAACATACAGCGATCCTTCTTGCTGAGTTCTTTATTGAGTTTTCTTTTCCAACAGATAGTTCAGTGTTCAGAAGTTACAATATTCTGCAGTGTAAAAGCTCAATTATTGGTTTTACCGCATGCAATTGCAAAGGGTTGAGATAGTATTAAATACGCACCGGGATTTTTCATCCACTGCGTTTAACTAATTACACGTGCTATATGATGGGGCAACATGTTGTCAAGAGGACGCATTTTGATGCACAGTAAAATAACAGTTTACAGTTTTTCGTGTACATAACTATGAATAAAATGTGGATCTTTGTGATTCGGAGAATTGCGGAATAAGGCTCAGTGATAAAGGCGTTTATTACCAAATGTGCGGCTGGCTTATATACTTTTAGAAAAAAAAAAACGTTGTAGACTTCTGAAATAAAAACAATTGTACGTCTTAGTTTTATTAAACTAGCGCTTTGAGAAAATAATTTGTACAACTATAATATTAGGGACTACATTTGTTTCGCTGTCACAAGATCCTCCGACAGGAGCACACTTAGTTAATTTATGTCACTATTTAAAGCTACATGTATTATGCTCTTCATAAATAGTAACAGATTTTAAGTAATTTGTTCCACTGATGTATACAAATATCTGTTGTCTTTAACTTTGAACGTGAACAATTTATACAACCATATATTTGCGGTTGACTGAAAATATTTTCATCAGACGGGTTTGGAAGTGTAATAAAACCTTATAATTTGTAAAACTCTTCAAGGTTCCAGTAGTCTATTCAAGTTAAACTGCTCGAGTAGTGATCATAAATCATTTACATTTAGTTTACTGACGTGGAGTTGCAGCCTTGCAAGGAAAACCAGTTCCATAAGCTCACGTTTCTGAAATAATTGTAGTCGCATAAGGCATGCAACCCAAGCGCATAAGTTCGGTAATTGAAACGTTTACGTTACAGTAGCTGTTACTCGTATCTCAAATTATTTCTTCACTCTCACCTGCCTTTAGTCGACGATACATATCATCCCGTGACGGGGAAGGAACTGGTTTGTTCCCAAGTGCGTTATAAATTACGATAACTCCCACTTGCGTGCAAGTAGTTACAGGGTAAAGCGATGAATTCTCATTGAATATTCATTGGTGTTTGCTTGTACATGCCGTAATTCCAGTGAAGAGACGTGAGGAAGGAGGAATTTGACGGTTGAATAATGGCTTGAGCAACTAAGATGAATGACGAGGAAAGGCCGAATATATATTAGTCCGTAAAAAAGATGATATAGTTTGGTGTCGCTTACCGATTTATATCCCGTAAAACATTACTAAAATCCCATTTGAATAAAATAATATATATTATTTGCTATAAGGTTCAGTTTACTTAGTTAAATGAAACTTCAACTATCCAACTTTATGCCATCAGAAATACATTTTACGGCCAAATCTTACCAGCCCATTTCTCACCGCTGAAGAATAAAAAAAAAAAAAAAA
>PNEQ01105785.1:0-19539 GCA_003012365.1 Medauroidea extradentata | reverse complement strand
AATATTAGTAAAGCAGACGATATTTAACGCAAACTAAAATTTCGTGCTTTAGAAGTGAACAATGTAGGTCGTTCTGAAGTTAGTTATCTTCATGCGAACAGCTGAAATATCAACCAAAGTAGTGAAATTCGATCAGTAATGAATTTTTAGGGTGCAGTTTTGAGGGGTTGAGAATAGATTTTTTAATTTCCAATGGGTCGTTTACACCACCAAGACATTGACTACTAAAGTATTTATTTGTATGATCAAATACACAAAAATAATATGTAACTTCAGGAACACTTACGTAAGAGATCCACGTTTCGAGTGAGTTTCATCCCCCCTCCCCACGAATTATGTGAAACTCCTTAGTGAATGGTTGCAGGGACGTCAAACTACTGTAGGGTACGAGTATTTTCGTTTTCGGTCTTTCGTGTTTCATAAAAGTGTGTGTCTTTCTATATATTAGTATGTTTGGGTTAATTTTAAAAATGAAAACCAACCACTGTCTTTTCCAGCTAGCTTTGTTATAGGCCTACAATTTACACCACTGAATTGTCATGTCTTAATTTTTTTAAAAACACAATTTTTTTTCTTCATGATCTGTTGACTGTCTTTACCACTCGTATTAACGGTCGTTACTGAAGTCGAGTGAGATTATATATTTGTATATAGTGCCAAGTAAATTATTTAGGTGAGACGTAAGGTACATGTTGGAAAGTACAGGTAAGTCCCTCTAAAATATCTTAACAATAGAGGCACATAACATTCCTAAGGAAACACATGTTACTAATAGCCTACTCTTGATCAGTGTTTCCTTCCACCAAGGCGATCCGAGTTCGATTCCCAGCAGAGTCAGTCCCCGGATTTTCGCACATGGGAATCGTGCCGGACAAGGGTGTTGGTCGACGGGTTTAACGAGGATATCTCCCGTTTCCTCCGCCCCATTTTTTCGGCACTTCACCGAACTCACATCATATCACCCCTCAGCAGCACTGAAGGTTTAGATGTTGAGCGCTGACCAAAGTCTCTCACTCAGTGTTTCCTTAAAGCCAAAGGTTTGAGTCTGCGTACCACCAAACGTAGTCTTTGGCGGTCAGATAATTCCTACGGATAGGTCTTGTAGTTCTTTAACCAGCCTACAGATTGCAACGTCAACGTTTGGCCCTAAAGTAAACATTTCACTGACCCTATATACTGTTCAACGGCAGAGTTAAATGACTCTCCGGCTGGACTTCATAGTCTCTTGTACATTCGGTCTTCAAACTTCTTTTTTACTGGCTTATGTTCGAATGAGTGACCAGCTGTACATTTTACATTGTAGCGCGAGAGCCAGTGAGTGCTTTGATGCAGGTTCACCACTGGTTCAGGTATCTCAATGTCTCATGTTTCTAAGTATTGCCAATTCAACTGATTTAATTCAAAAAGTTCTTGGAGAGGAGAGAAGAAATGGATGAGAAAAAGGGGTGCAGTGATGTAGCTGTGTGTGAGGTGCTCAGTGGCGTGTGACGGTATTGTTGCAGCTGGTTGTCTGCCTGATGTCCGTGGTTGCCGTGGCTCTCGCCAGGCCGCAGCAGCAGCAGGAGCCTATCCCTATTGTGAAGCAGGTTGCTGACATCGCCCCTGATGGCGCCTACCAGTACTCGTGAGTATCTACACATGTTGCTTCGTCTGCACATCGACTGATCATGCAGTTTTTCTTTAATGTGTGTTCATTCAATCAATGCTTCCAGTAAACGGTACCCAGACAACGCCAAGAGACAGACTTTTTTTCAATGTATAGGTTTTTGCAGAATTGAGCTTAATAATGTAGCAGTAACTCAGTGTGTAGTTATGACTGATGGATTTTTGATAGGTCTGTGTGATACCAAGTTAAGCCCACACACCTTTCTAAAAATTGTATTTTATCCGATAGTTCTCCTCGTGTCCACGGTCGTGGGTACGGGTGCGTGGATTTCGTAGATTCATCTGGCAACACTAGATTGTACAGGCCTATATACGCATGGCCACAATAGACTACTCATTGGCTTCTAGCCGTAAGCGGGTAGCATAAGATAGCTCTACGGATTATTTCACTTTCTACTGGCTTTCAGTCGTCAAAAAAGTGTCAAAACAACTGTCACCAAATCACACAAGTGACGGTTAAGTATGCGTTCTCGGTGTTCGCTCTTACCTAGAACATATCGGTGAAATAAACGAATCTCTAGTCATAAACAATGCACTGCTCCTCTACGCAGTGTAATGATAGACTCATAAAAAATATCCAAAGTCAATTAAATAAATTAAAATGTCCTTTAAAATTGTTATTTCTATTCCACAAATCACAGAAGCATTGACGTGAGCTTCTGCCAGTTTTTTGCGCTGGTACATGTGCAGTTTGTTGTTGTTGTTGCAAGGCAATGCTGCAGACTTTCAGTACTGTACACTCCTGATTAAGGCACTTAAGTCCAATGACCATTAATATTTATTGGCTACTGAATTGTTTGTGACCACTCCCTAATAAACGTCACCTGCAGACCAGTGTGTCTATGGTCGTAGTGTCAACTAGCATACAACCTATTATCACTGTAACTGCAGTCTTCCTGGTAACAACTCGGCAGTTGCCACTCAGTGAAACCAACATTTGCACCTTATACAAGATGCCCAAAAGTAACCGCATGATAGTAAGCACACCACGTGAATCTAGGTACTAAACTGGAGACGAAAATATAAGTGAGAAAACGCTGTACGACGACATTTTACGTGCACAATGTGGCAACACTGTACGGAGAAAGTCCTCTCTTGCACTCGACGTCCAGGTGTTATTTTATGTATGTTACGTCAAGTAAACGAAGAAGCATGTTTAGACTGCTCGGGATTTGAACCTGCACTCATAATATGTAGGTAAGAACAGATATTTTTGGAGCCCAAAAGGTGACTAATTACGCTGCTATGTTGCCAGATTGTGCAACATTTTGTCACTATCACTTTCGTCTACAATTTAGCTCAAGATCGCGTGGTGTTCATATTATGTTTTTTTCTGGACACCCTTCATGTAACAGTATTGGCAATGTTCTAAATTTTGCCAATGTCTTGTCCCCCAGGTACGAGACAGGTAACGGCATCAAAGCTGACGAAGTGGGCTCCCTCCAGCCCGCCGATAACCCTGAGGACGGCAACGTGGTCGTCGTCCAGGGCAGCTACACCTACACCGGCGACGACGGCGTCGTCTACACCGTCACCTACACGGCGGACAAAGAGGGCTTCAAGGTCACCGGCGACCACATCCCCAAGAAGTAGGACATCGTCTCCATGTTCGTCCACGCTACACCCTGGCTGACCTCTCGCCACGCCACGGGCTGGCTGACGTGCAGTCGTTCCGCCTCTGTACGTCCACCTGCTCTGTGGCCGCGCCTTCATTTCGAGACTATCTCCCTGTACCTAGTTCCCTCGTGATCCGTCCCTCGACTCACCCACTCTTAAACATCCTCACCCACCATGATATCAACGTACTATTTTTATACGTCATATGTAAATAAAATTCATTTACTTTGTACCCTTGCGATTTCATTCTACAATCCTCGATCCTAGGATTAGTACTAACACATAAACTTGTTTACAAATTCAAGAAGCTGTGCAGCGTATAATACAGGGCTATAAACAAACAGTATATATTTATACCATTATCAGCCATTAAATAAGTTGGGCCTCAAGGATCACTTTGAAATTGGCACTCAAAGGAGATACTAATTGTAGGCATTTATAAATATTGAGAACAAAATTAAATGCCAACAACGGTAAGTTTTGATTAAGCATGTGTATTATATCGGTCGTCGTTGAACATGAAAATTGTGCTCTTAAAATCTAAACTAACTTTGCTTAAGAGACTCCTTATGTACACTGAGAAAAAACATATCGATAAAAATAAACATTTGGTTTGTTAAAATAGGGACGGCAGTCAGGCGTGATTTCTGCGTGTACAAGAATCTGTTGTATCGTAACAGCATTGTATTATTAAAGAAACAAACTGTTCTTAGCAAAGTGTTATTTGCTAAATTATTTGATGTGTAATGGAAACCAAACTTCAGCGTTGTTCCTATAATATCTACAATAATTTTCAAAACTACACTTTTTTCAGTGATTTTCTGTTATTAATGAAAATTTTTACACTCTTTTTGGCGCTAAGTTGAAAAAGATCTTGACCGAAATTTCTTTTTAACTCGCATTGCTGCGCAAAATCAGAAAATTTTAATAATGGAGTATAACATTTTAAATACGATGAAATACTTAAAAACATTTTAACACAAGTACAGTTATATAAAACAGCGCGCTATTTTCTTGAAATATTTATAATTTAATTTTCTGCAAAATGTTAGTTGCTTTTAATGGGAAAAAGTAATTTTTGAAAGAGTTAGTTGCTTAAATTTCTCGACTTAAATATTTTATGTAACCAGAGCAAACAATAAACAATCCCTTTAATGAATACATATTAGATGAAAATACTTTTCTTGTTCACCAGGTTCCTGTAAAGTCATACATGTAGATACTGGCTGCTGAAACAAGCTCTGCTTTAACCTACAAGTATTGGAAGGTTAAGATTATTACACACATCATCTCAAATTTTTACTGTGGAAAGGAGTTTGGTTGGAAGTATGGGTCCAATTCGGAGTAGGAGCAATCTTAGAAAATAATAATTTATATATGGTTTTATGCACATTTCACAGAAATGAAAAAAAAAAAACAACTCATACCTGATTGTACACTATATAAGTAATTTACTGCTATTTACACTGTTTTCCACTAAGAGTGTCGTGCGTGGTAGAGCGCGTGACTTAAAGAAAGATCATAGGTTGAATTGCATGTACCGTGGATGAAAGTGTACTATCGTCGTGGTTTTCCTTGTCAATGAAGTTCATTAGTATGTGCCTTCCTACTTCCCTACCCTTAAGTTTAACTAACACCTCTCTAAGGGCAAATAATGTTATATTTGCACCATAAAAGTTTCACAATTTTAATAAGAGGTTCCGATTACTCATACGTAAATTCTGGTATTAATGAAACGTTAAACAAGTACATATCCTTATATAATACCTCCGATTACAAACCTTTTAGAAGGTTGTTAAAGCAATTCTGTTACTTTATGGTGTATTTGACTTCCAGCTCGGACACACTAGAGGTGAGAGGGTTTTTACAACCATTTAACAACGATAAAGGTGAAGTGCGGGGAAGGGACAACACAACAGACATTCTCGGCTCGGGGATTCAAACCCAGGACTCCTCACACCATAGACTAGCTCCTGACCAGCTAGGCTACGGAGGCTGGCTCGCGAACACTAGAGAAATTATCATTATTTTGTTGTCACGTGTTCGTTAGGCTACCTGCTAGTTTTCAAACAAAGATCGTGCAAGATTTGTAATTGGCCCTTGACTTGAGGGCTTGGGCCCGAGTTTCTCGGCTTGCGAGAGAATTATTCTTTTAAATCCATATGAGAGTCGATATCGTAAAATTGCTTCGTAACTTTGCTGCAAATTGGTTTTACTATGCAATGTAATTTTTTCGAGACAAACTTTATGATGAGTATAGCTAATTTATCAATTGAAAGGAAATTTCATTAATTAACTAATTAGCGACTATTTTGTAGTCTTCTGATCTGACAAAATTAGAGTATGCAGTTTAAATTCGTCATAAGAAAGTTACGAAGCGATTTTACGATGTCGGATCCCATTTGTGTTTTAAAAAATGATTGACATTAAAATGCGAAGAAACTCGGCTCATGCCCTTAATGATAATTCCTGGAGGGTACTGAGTCAAAAACAAAGAAGCAACTAAATACATGTGGCATCACTGCATCAGCGAGCAGGCAATGAACTGCTGTTGTCTACTTGAGTACATATATATTCTTGGAGGCTAGCCTGTAGGTCAGTGAACCCGCGAGTTTGTCGGGTCTGATCACATAGAGAACCAAGTACATTCTAATAAATGTTTGGAAAAATAAATTTAGAGTCAGGTATGAACCATTAACTTCATTATTAGTACACATAACGTATTCTCCATTGCATTCATTGCTCGTGTATATTCAGTCACACATACATCCAATTTAGGGCAGAAGAAAAAATCCCCACGTTTCAAGAACCAAAAATGGACTTTGGTCCACTGTGGCATCAGACCCTCTAAATCACGGGGTCTCATGAAGCAGTTTCATCGAGAAACAGGGCATGGGGATAACTCACTAGTCTAATTTTATATAAGTGGATAACTCATTAGTCTAATTTTATATAAGTTAGTCATTTGTGTTAGGAATTCAGTATTTTCTAATGGCACGTGTTTTCGCTCAGTAACATCCAACATCTTGGCATATACGTCTCCGTTTTCTCAGCTGCTTTTGTTGTCATTAACATCCTTTCCTTGGTTTCCACGATTTTCTGAAATTGCTACAGGCGAATGTTGCCATAATGAAGACCATGGCCGATTCCTCTCCCCGTTTATTCAATTTGTGCTTCACCATCTCAGATAACCTCGCTGTTGAGGCGTGTACGCTGCCTACCTCACATCTTTTAAATAACACACCCTCAGACAATGCCGCAAATTTATTAGAAATACCACACAAAAAATGGCTGTTTCTGACTACTCTATCTGGAATAAATACCCAACTCATACGTAAAACAGAAAACAGAAAGTCCCGTTTGAATTCACGCCTTACTTATCACAAAACAAAATCGCAGGGTGACAGCTATGAGTCCCACGACAAAAAACTGAACGCCAATTTAGGCGGTATTGTTTTCACTCACATGGATTCATATCGCTTCCCACTGTTTTTACCATTAATTAGTTTTAAAAATGCATCATGAGGGAAGTGTCTTAAAAATACAAAAATATTAAAAAAAATTTTGACGCTATAAATGGGTGGCTTTATGCATCAACGACCTATGCGCCAATTTTAAAATACATTAAATGTTCTCAGTTCTGAAAATGTCTTACAAGAAATATTTTGTTTGAGTCCTTTTAAGTCAATGTTGGAAACCGAAGTGGAAAGAACTAAAAATCTTTAGTAAGAATGTTTCAAAGTTAAAATCATTAAAACATGTATGACTAAAAACAACATATTTTATTTATTTTATACACACAGGTTGTATTATATGAATTTTTATCAGTACTAGAACGACAACTGAGTGGGTTAACACTTTTTTTTTTAAATTCAGATGTATAATCTTCCCATGTATCAGACCATTATGTATTTTATTTGTATCGCATATTTTCTCTGTGTAATAGAGGTGTTTACTTGCAGCATTTTGTAACTTTTGTATTTTTCTGTTATATGTCATCTGATACCAAGCGTTTACGTGTAACCTTTTTTAACTTCCGTATTTTTTGTAGCATTATGATGTAATACTACATTTTGTAACATGTATACAAACGCGGTAAATTGTAAATCGGCCTAGTGCTGTACTTTGCACGTAAATAAATAAATAATTGATGCATAGCTGCTTGATGTCGAAATACACTCATCATAAATAAAATAATAATTACAAGGATAAGTGGGCCAGTCATCAGTTGAAAGAAACTGTAGAACTTCCAGGTTGACGGGCGAACAGGCAAGTGGCTGACCTCGCTAGCAAGAGGAGGGGAAGGAGTGTGTGGGTGAAGGGGAGAGAATACGGTGGCGGGAGAAGACACGCACGGTATCACCAGGTTATATCACAGAGGCAGCTGAAGCAACCCACGGACACACACACATGTATAGATATAGGCAGTCGAGTGCACAAGTCTGGAGAAACGCATCTCAGCCAACAGCAGGCACTCGGGCCGGCCACGACGCTAACGACATCCTCCAAGGAAGTGCTCAGCTAAACTCCCCCCTCCCTCTTCCTGAAGACTTGAACCACCTCCGGGCAGTATTGCGCAACGTTGAGATCTTTGAATGTTTCTTGCAATGGGACTTGGTAGGAAGAAAGTACGGGTCTATGATCATACACCATTACTTACGATTTGTCGATAAAACCTGTAAAATATTGAACATGCAACCTATCGTAAATAAAAGAACTGATGTACTTGCCAAAAAAATGTTTACTTGTTTATTTATTATTTTTATTCTTTTTTAAAATATATAAAAATAAATAATCGTTTTTACATCACGTACATCAGTTATTTTCTTTACGATTTGTCTTGTCTTCGTGGGTTGCATATTCTACTTTTTACAAGCTTTATCTACAAATCATAAGTAATGGGTAGGGGCCCTTGTTTTTCGCGAAAAGAATTTTGCCTCACTTCGTTTCGGTGTCTTGCGTGCATGCCTGCAGTTCTGCTTCGTGGTCAGCGATTGGATACTTTAACTGTCACGAGCCTTGAGATTCTACCGGTAAATCACAGACGCGTGGTGTTGCAGGAGAGTTTTTGTAATTGGCTCAGTCAAATGAGATATGGCTCTTCACATAGACACGCTGCCAATAACCATAAAGCAGAATTGCAGATGTGCACGTAAGGCACTGAAACAAACTGGGGCAAAATTCTCCTCGCGAAGAAAAAAGGGGTCACAAGTAATGGGTGTACATTCAAAAACGCATACATTCTTATTGCACAGCGTTGCCATACAGTAGCTGCTTCTTGGCTCGCAGGATTGAGCGTGGTCGGACCCGGGTGCATTCAGATGCCACGTTTGAGTGAGTGAGTGACAGATTTTGGTCAGCACTTAACATCGAGGTCTTTAGCGCTGGTGAGGGGTGACATGAGGTGAGTATGGAGCAGCGCAGGAATGAAAGGGTGGGGGAAACGGGAGATCCCAGAGAAAACACACCGACCAACGGCATCGTCCGGCACGATTCCCACACGCGAAAATCCGGGGAGCGACCCCGCCGGAAATCGAACCCGGTTCGCCTTGGTGAGAGGCGGATGGTCTGACCATTCGGCCACCGCGGCCCGCCGCGTTTGAGGTAAGGAAACAGGCAGGTCTCGACTGGTTAGTGCGTCAGCAACCCTATCGCCTCTACGCGAAAATGGCGTGCGGTGTTTTAGTCGTTGGCTTTTTCTCCTCGGACCTTAAGCCGTTGTGGAATTGTATATGTTTACCTTCGTCTGCCAGTTGCAAACAAAATCCTTTTGTTTGTTTCCTTGTCTGTTTGTGTGTATTCTCTGGTTTTTTGTGACACACCATTCGCCGCAATGGAGTATGTCCAAAACACTTCCTTAGTTTGTCACTTTCCCCCACTGCAAGAATCGTTCACAAATAACATATAGAAGCATAGTTGTAAATGCGTTTTCTTTTCGTAGGCAGATATATAAAAACACATTGAGTAGTATGTCTTAAACATACTTTCTCCTTACACGCTGCAACATTGTTCATGTGCCAACTGTGTAACGATAACCTAATATTAGACGATGGCGTCCGAAATTGGTCGCAAGAACCTCTACAAAGAACCCAACATCAGAACACTAAATTAAATACACTTTTTAGTTTTACTCGTTGGTAGCTCTGTGTCATATGCATAATATAAATTTTTATTATTTGCAAATTTTGGTAATTCTAAATAAAATTAACTTTGTTTGTACATGCGTTGTTATAGATTAATAATTTTATTTCTTTATTTCAGAACATTTTTTTTTTTTTTTTTTTTTCGTCGATGGATACCCTCAACTTCGGCTATCTTCGGTAGCGATTCGTTCGTACTATTCGAGTTACGAGGACATGGGTCGGACTCCCGCCAGAACGCTGGGTAGGAAGCGTTCGTAAGACCACGACATAGGAGTTATGATGCTCATGTGTATTTTACACTCTTAAATGTTTCTAATGTAAGTAGGTCTCACAATATAGACTAAATATTTAAAAATTAGAATTTTTTATATAATTATAGAAAATTATTTTTAATAAATGACTTTCATTTATTGGTTACCTTCCTTGTTTAAGTATTTTTTCAATCCTTTTGTAAAATGTAGTTTATGCTTTTATATTTACCGTCTGATTTCTGCGCAATTTTCGGTCATAAGTCCAAAAATTGTTACTTAAAAATATATAAAAACGATGTAAGAATGGCTTGTAGCAGGAACGAAACATTGTCATATTGCTTTCGTCAAGCGGTGTTGTTTTAAGGACGGACAACCACGCCATCATGTGGAGAGGTGCGAGGTAGGAATGTCAATTCGTGCAACAGCATCTCCGCCCTGTTGACCGCTACCCCGTGAGCTACGGCGCTTGGCGGGTAGGCTATCTGCAAGGCGCCAATAAACTCTCCGTTCCTACTGTACGCACTATTCGCTGAACTCTTACGGATATCGGTGGCAATGCGATCTGTTTGCAGATTATCCCAAGCGGGGTTTGAAATCCCACTGTTAATACGGTAAATGTGGCGAATGTTTGCCGATAACCGGTAGGGATTTATTGTTAACCTATTTCCTTCATCAATACGTTCAGCCACTTCTTAACTTATGATGTTTCATTCAAAACAAGCCTCCCACCAAGGCGATCCGGGTTCGATTCCCGGCGTTGTCAGTCCCCGGATTTTCGCATGTGGGAATCGTACCAGACGATGCCGTTGGTCGGCGGGTTTTCTCGGGGCTCTCCCGTTTCCCCCACCATTCATTCCGGCACTGCTCATGTCCTCACATCGTCACCCCCATCAGCGCTAAAGACCTCGGTGTTAAGCGCTGACCAAAATCTCTCCACTCACTCATTCAAATAAATAATTAAAAAGTAAAACGCCTTTTTTAGTACTCTACTGATATCTTCGCTTCTGTGGAGGCTGGTTTCGCTTACCGTGCATACCACTGTTTCACACACATTAATTTCGTATGATTTGTGGTTTGGGAAGTTTCGAATTGATATATCTAGTTTTAAAGGTACTCGAAACACGTGATATCTATTTTATTTTAATGGTCCTTGCGATGACGAAAAAAAAAAATTTAAAATTTTTTAGAACAACGGAAGCGCTCAACTGTAACTGACGAGAGTACAATAAGAGGCCAATCTATGAACATAAGTGGTTTCCGTCCGATTGCAGTTAGTTAATTCTTGTGCATCGTTATTTTCGTGAGCCAGAAATTGAAAATAGAAGTCAGGTCACGGAACATAATATACAGTTCTGTCGTATAAAACCGAATGTTATCGTCTATGTTGTATCTATTGTCTAAAACAGGGCTATCTGTAACCATGTGTAACTGTGTATCTGATAAACATCCACCCTTTTCCATCACGGTTAAAATTAAGAAAGAGCTTCCCTTAAACGACAGCACCAATTTCATCTTCAGATGACGCTCGCCCGAATCGAGTTGTGGTAAATAGTACGTGATATGGAGATCACTCAATCGTCTGAGAACTGGCGTAATTCTATGTAAAGGCTCTCTGCCCTACACTAAAATTCGAAATTTAATAAATGTACTTAACACTGCCCAGTCTTACATATTTCATGTATAGTGACTGGATTTAGATTTTTGGACACACTCCATTGCGATGTAGATGTCTGTCAAAGAAAACATACGGTAACAGAAAAATATAAATAAGACGAGTCAGTGAACAGGATATATACACCACATAAAATTTAATCAATGGAATCGGGTCAAATAAACCAAAGACAAACAGTTAATAATTTTAAAAAGAAAATCAATAGGAAAAAGAAAAATCCAGATGTTCGTCGATGAAAACTTAAGAGATAGAATACAAAAATGTAAATAAGCAGATTGTGATTTAGTCAGCAGGATACATACATATAATAAAATTCCGTAAATTAACCATGTCAATTAAACCGAAGGCAAACAGATAAGAAAAATAAAAAAGAAAAACCCAGACATCACCAAGCCAAGCAGCCCATGTTTGAGGCCTACCTTGGCAAACGATCAACGAGATAAAAATATATGAACTACAGTTTAAAATAAAAATACTACACGACGATGAGACGAAACAAAACACAGTAGTTAGGTATCCAGACGGAAGAACGACGTTTCGGGTACTGGAATCTGTTCACGTCATCAGGTAGACACATGCAGTGTACAGGAACACGAGCGCGACTGAATACTGTGAGTTGTCTTGTCTCGTCGTTGTGTCGTATTTTGTCTCTTTTTGTAGTTCATATATTTTATCTGCTTGAACGTTTTCTGAATTTGGCCTCAAACTTGGGTTGTTTGCTTGGTGGTGTCTGGATGTTTCCTTAATTTTTTTTTTATTTTCTTGTCTGAATGTCCTTGATTTAATTGACATGATTCATTTATGGAATTTTATGTTGTGTATGTATCCTGCTGACTAAAGCATAATCTGCTTATTTACATTTTTTTATTTTCTTAAGTTTTCTTGGACAGACGTCTGAATCACAAGGAGTATGTCCTAATGAACTACATCCAATGATGCACACCAATTTTTCTGTCGTTAGGTCTATCAACTGTGGAAAAGAAACGGACATTAAAAGCAAATATAATTGGGTGCCGACCACACCGAATACTGCTGACATATGTTTGATTCCACTTTATGGAGTATCTATTTTTGCGTAACTCATTGGAGTAACATTAATTAATTTTACAATTTACTGCGTTGTTATGTTTGGAAATGCCACCAGTTTGATGGCTACTGTGCTTCTGTAAAAGTACTATTTTGCTCTGCTCGGACACGACAGTATTATATTTTATATACTATATACAGTACGAAACGGTGATTCCGATAACTAC
Organism: Medauroidea extradentata; assembly: GCA_003012365.1. Lineage (NCBI taxonomy): Eukaryota > Metazoa > Arthropoda > Insecta > Phasmatodea > Phasmatidae > Medauroidea > Medauroidea extradentata. The sequence goes on along the minus strand of PNEQ01105785.1, from coordinate 6,938 downwards.
CCAAGTCCACACTTTTGCCGAAATGGTATTATTACTGCAAACTGTAATACGATCTGCTTTTTATATTGTATGATGTGAATAATGCCGTACATTGTCATTTCCTGCTGCATTAGAGGCCAGCTAATTGCCGCAGTTCTTATACCGTTGGTTTCCTTTCCTTCTCCAGAGTAATTTTGGTTTCTATACTCTGGTTGTTTTTTAATTCACAGTTTAATATGTAGACTACCTTATTAGTATTACGGTCATAGTTTCCTACGTGAGGTAAGAGGGTTTTACGGCCCTTTAACAATGAGGTCTCAAGAACCGATGAGGGAGATATGAGGTGATGGGACAACACAACATCCATGCCCGGGGCAGGATTCGAACCCAAGACCTCTATCACTGTAGACCTGCGCCATACGTCTACGCTACGGAGGCAGGTTTACGTAGCCTGATAAACTTGCAGCCAGTGTAACTGGGAAGCGAGGCAGCGACACCATAAGTATTCGTGGTAACCTTGAAAATTGGTGCCTTTGTGCTTAGACTTTTGACGACCTGGTGACAAGAATTACAGCTTGGCCGTCTGCTACGTTGCCTGATTCATATGCAAATGTAAGTCGTCTGAGCAGGCTGGGTTCCACCTTTGAAGCGACCACGGTTCTTCTTTCTACCTTTATAACGTAATTTCAACTCGCAGTGTACTTGTGTGTGGAGATGCTTTACTTGCCAAACTAGGTTGACTATAGGCCAGCCTGTCACAACTACATACATGTAGAAATTGAGAAAAAAAAAACGTAGTTAGGCAATCAGTACTACAGTACGTACGGAACCTTTAAAACTAATGTATTTTTGTAATACGTTGGATGAAACTAGGTTGGACAGCACATGGCAAAAGACAGTGGCTGAACCTCAGTTTATCTGAGTCAAATCAACTATTCGGTTACACACAAAAAGGTTTTGGAGTATTACCTCTGATGTGTTTATTTTTAAGTATTTTTAAAGGGATTACATGTAGCTAAAATAAAGTTGAGAATTTTGTTTAAAAAGCACGTAATTAATTTACAGCAAAGGTTTTCAATTGTTTACTAATCGTCAGAACGTAATTAACTTACAACAAAGGTTTTAAATAATTTACTAAACTTCAGAACGTTATTATTGTCCCTAAATGAATAGCAGACAGTTAACGCATAACTTTGCAATTTTTGTGACTGCATTGTTTAGTGTTTCATAGAGAATGAGATTAAATTAAATAGTCCAGGATTAAGAGTACAAACTATTATCCGAGTGGTTTATTCTTTCTTTGTCAACCACGCAGAATACAGCAGATTTACGTAATCATACCTAGTAGCAACACAACCGCGCGCACACACACACATACACACATATGTATATAAGTATGTGTGTATGTATGCATGTGTATGTATGTATGCATGTATGTATACATGCATGTGTGTATATATACACACACGCACATGATGTCCATAAATAGACGCATAATACGCACACCACCCGAATCCTGGGTTGAATTGAAGGCGATAATGTTAGTAGCAAAAGGTACGATGACTTTGAATATGCACAATGTGGCAATAGAGGTCTTCCGTTGGTTCAGGGCTGACTTAACATTTTTAAAATTATTTTTTTAAAATAACCCTTACACTTAACTATAGTTATAGTTAGAGACACTAGAAAATCGCAAAAATATTTAACATCGTTTCAAATAAACTGTATTATATTAACCGTGACACGCGTGAACAGTTCTGGGACGAATCACACACGCTGTGTGTCCGAGGTCTACAGTTCTAACAGGCCCTGTTGTAGGCCTACAGAGAAAAAAAATGCTACAAATAAACGATAGACAATGCTGATACGAAACATTCAGTGTTATGTACAGCACGTTGGAGCCTAGCAAACAGTCAACTATTCCCGCGATTTTCCAGTGTGTCTAGTTAAAGTGTTTCAACTTAATACAGGCTTATAAACGTGTCGTAATGTTGAGGGATAAATATTGCTAGCAGTTCGTTAATTATCAAGTAATTTCTTCAATAAAATTTTTAGTAGATATGGTTGTTTGAGAGAGTACAGTACAGCAATGACTTGCGAATTTTTGCACAAGTGGTAGGTACACAGAATGAGCCATGAGAAGAACTTAAATATACTTTAAAAAGTTATCAGTTAACCTTGAGTCAGCCGTCGTCATATAAATTCAAGCACCCTGTCACGTGTGTATAGTTTGATTTACGTTCGATTCGACACAGGAGAGGAAAACTGTTCCTGTAACTGGTTGGTGGTTTAGTATTCCTAAGTTACTGCTATCGTCATCCGCTGGATAGCCTTCACGGCCATAAATAAAATGGAAGAGGTAATAATCAATTAACAGTAAAGATTCTTAACGGCGATGGCTGTTTCTGCTACACGTGTATGAAAACATGCCAAAACATGTCGCATTGAGCAAACTGCGCAGTAAAGTCCTTCCACAGCCGTGCTTCGGAATGTCCCTGCGCGCGCACCTGACATTTACAACGTCGGGAGGATCCGGCAGGACGTCGTGCTGACTGCCAACTTGGTGATTTTGTCACCAGGTCTGGTGATTTCAGAAAGCTGCCTGCTAGCCGAATGCAATAACTGCGACAAGTCGGAAAATTACGGTTTTCTAAAAAATATTTAGACGCAGACAGGGTAACAAGGCTTGGATCCTAGTGGCCGGGTGGTTAAATGGGGAGAGGGAAATCGATTGCACAGGAGTTACAACCTCCTTTCACACCAACAGTTCATTTGTTTGCTACAGATTGAGACCTCCAGCTTGTGGTGCTCTTGATCTCAAGAGTGCCTCCCTCTGATATGTAATACATGGCACATCTTTTAAATCCCAACCCAAATTATTTCTGAACAGTCATAATATGTAACATTGAGATCTGCTGTTAACTAATGTAACCGGCTTTGCGTATCTATTAATTAACATTCACTGAACACAACTATTACAATTGTTTTGGGATACAAGTTCTCACATTTAATACAGCGTCCGACTTAATCAATGTTCAGTGATGAGCGACTATCAAGTGGCTCACAGACGGCTACTCTTGGGTTTGCAAAGTTACTTCACCAGACAAATAGTTCCACTTTAATCTGAGAGTAGTTACGCCCACGTCCAGTAGGGCAAAAACACTGGTCGACACCCTACCTTATCCACTTAGAGGCTTCTTTCACGAAGAATTCGTATCCAACGTCATATCCGGCTTCGCTGAGGGGCGCCCCTGCAGTATAATTGGACATGCAAAACGACGAGGAGCGGTTACCATTTCGATCGTCTCTCGTTCCGAGAACGAAATTCTGCTTGCGAGAAGATAAGCTGCCACTGACGTAATACTCTCTACAACAACTGAGAATGTCTCAATTAATATTGTAGCAAATCCACAAATACTCAGACCCCACACCATATGTCCTCAGGTAGGTAGAGACGAGACACACTTTGCCTCGCAGTTCCCTCTGACCAGTCCAGTTGACGGCTCTCAGCGTAAAAATTTTCGCGCACACGTCGCCAGCAACCTAGCCACGAGTTGTGACGCACCCAAGCGTCACCCGTCAAAATTAAACCACTATATAAAATTATTAAATAAAAATGCAATTACATTTACGCTTACATATACGTTTACATTTACGCCGGCGTATAAAAATAATAAATTAGAATTATAAAAGTTATTAACGTACAGCCAATCAGTAGGACTATCCGACTGTAAACACCACTAGAAGCTTAAACGTCATATATTGACTCGTGACGATACACACGTCACAAGATTATAAGCTTAGCCTATACGTTTTTTTTATGTTGAAATTTTTTCGAGCTGCGCCGTGTGCGTATGGTAGGTTAATGAATTATTTAAAATAGCCATTAATCGTAAAACCAAAACAACAGTCCCTGGCAAATAAACACAAAAAAATGCCCACCAATAAAAACATAGAAGAAAACAGAAGGTGGCACATTAACAAACACACAAAAACCAGAGAAATCTGTTGGAAACAAACAATATCAAAGTGGAAGCAAAGCACGATTAAATAAATGCTGGGTTACCATACGCAACGGGCAAAGAAAAATAATTATTTAAATAATTAAATAGGCTCACTCGCCATAGTAAACAATACACACCAGAGGAAAATATGAAAATATATTAAATGAGAACTCTGAAAATTGTGGTTGCTCAAAATTATTATTTAATTTTTACTGCAATATTAAATATTTTGTTTTCATTTCTTTTTGTTAAATACAATTTACAACATTATTGACATCGATAAATAAATAGTCCATTAGTACTGAAATTGTACTGAAATTATAAAAAAAGCCCAAATCTTGCAGACACAGTTAAATGAAAATAGTGAATTGATTATACAATTATTTTTTTCTTAAATTCACAATAAAATTATGGGAACAATGAACGCCCATTCTATTGGCTAAATAAATACTGTACGTCCGAATCAATGACGTAATAAATTAATAAAAAAAATTACAAGTAAATTGGATGCATCCGTTAGGCCTTATAAAATTTTTAATTGTTATCAAATTCAAATTAATTATTAAACACGTACAAATATTAGATAAAAAGGTAAGTGTGACAGCTGTTAATTTATAGATTAAAATATAAAAATTTAACTGCGGCTTATCTGTTCAAAGTCTCGCAGTAGAAGAGTACAGCACGCTGGGGTAGCTTCATGTTTCCCAGTTACAGCGGCAAAACAAAGAAGACGAAAAGGCGAAGAAAATGCCCCAAAATAGGCCAGAAAGACTGGACTTCTGTAGTAGAGACTACAGGTCAGCTCGTCAATAGTCCAGCTTGTGAATAGGCCAAGACGTGAATCGGCCTGGACGCGAATCGGCAGGGACGTAAATATTCCAAGACGAGAATCATCCAGGTTGAGAATCGGCCTGGACGCGAACCCTCACTACACAGAAATTATCAAAATATTATAGAAGGTGAAAAATTTAAATAGAACACAAAACCTCTCGTAGGAAAATTACTCACCAGACGAGGGCGAAGATAATCACTTAACGAAATTATAGATGCAACTGTTAAGAAAAGAAAAACTTAATGCAATATTTTATAGCTAATTGTCATCAAGGAAGTATCGATTGTGTGTGTTAAGCTCTATGTTTTGCAAATAGTCTTTGAATGTAATATCTCTATGCAGACAACTGTATACAATACCAGCTACGAAATTAATCGTTTTGTAAAACATAGCAAGACAAAATAAAGGCTGTATAAAACTTGTAATATAGATGCAATTTCATTATTCACAAGTACAACAAAATTCAACAGGTTACGGGCCCAGAAGACTTCTAAAGAAAAAGGTATATGAAACATTGTCTTGTGGAAATGATGAAGAAACTTATTAGAACCAATGCCCATGGTGGTATGTTATAATTGTAACCAATGCTCCATTGTGGTAAGTTTGATCTGTTTCTGACACATATTTGCATCTAGAATCAAAAATAAAGGTACAGACACAGCTTGTTAAAATGGCACAAAAAGATTCAGATTTATCCTCCGTCGAAATGTTAGTTGATCATAACAGTTTTGCTATGTGGAAATTCGACATTTCTGTGTTACTACGTTTATCAGGAATAGAACATGTTGTGTTTGGCAATGAGAAATTAAGCGATTAAGAGTCAGATAAAGACAAAGATAAGTGGTTAAGAGATGATGCAAAAGCTCAAAAAATCATTGTATTTACAATTGACAAAAAACTTAAAATTCATATTGTTAATTGCACAAGTGCTGCAGCTATGTATTCAAAGCTAGAAAGTCTGTATATGAGAGACCAAGCACAAGCACAAAATATGTTGATGGAAGAATTCTTTAGGTTTGAATTTGATACAAGTAAAGATATGGCAACTAATCTGAGTATTCTTGAGAATATTGTGGTTAAAATAAACGCAATTTCGAAGAAAATTGATGAGGAAATGCAAATAGCACGTATCATGTCGATTCTACCGAAAAGTTTTCAACCTCAATTTCACAACAGCATGGGAATCGGTAACAAAAGATGAAAAAACGTTGGAAAAACTAAAGGCACGTATTTTGAGAGACTAAATTCGTTATTACACCAAATCTGATACCAGTAATGAATCTGTCGCATTTAAAACAAACAGTCTAAAATGTTATGGATGTGAATCAACGACACACTTTCTTCGTGACTGCCCTAAAAATAATAACAAGAATAAGAAGACAAAACGTTACCCAAATTGTTCGTTTTGTAAGAAAAACAATCACCCAGAAGATAAATGTTTTTTCAGGAAGAAACACGTCGATGAAAGAAAATCTAAATATGAAAATAGAGTTGGTTTCCTTAGCATTGAAGAAAGAACAAATTGTGGATTTGTGACCAGTGAAAATCAAGAAATTCTGTTTGTTTTAGATCCAGCAGCAACTTCTCACATGGTAAATGAAAACTTGCTTATTGAAAAAAAGGACTTTTCTCAAATCGTATATACATCTAAAAAGGGCGAACATTTGGAAGCAAAGAGTATAGGTAAGATGATAACTGATGAATGTGAATTTAAAAATGTTTTGTATATTCCTGGACTCGAGACAAACTTGCTTAGTGTTCCAGCAATCACTCGGAATGGGGGTGAAGTAAAATTCACAAATAATAAGGCTCTGATCAGTAAAGATGGAAAAGACATTCTAGAAGGTAAAAAGCAAAGCTCAGGCGTATATGTAATTGCAATACATCCCATTTTTGATAAAACTGCACATTTCTCATTTGATTCTGATTCATCACGTGATGTTACATTCACCAGAGAGCTATACTCATCAAATATGTCAGAAAAACCGCCACTTTTAATATCTTGCAGAGAAGAAGAAAACGAACATTGCTTTGAAAATGATGGTAAAGTTGAAGATGAAAAAGTTGAATTTGAAGTCAAAGCAGGCTCTTGTAACTCAAGAAAAACTGAGGAAGAAAATATT
>PNEQ01105784.1:0-61131 GCA_003012365.1 Medauroidea extradentata | reverse complement strand
TCTAATGTATAATAAATCATTTAGTGAGTTTGATCCCTTCATTGGAAGGAAAATCACATTCAAAAATTTAGCAAGACATTATAAAAGATGAATCTGTTTTTCTTTACAAACAGATACACTCGACCTAGGTTGGTTATAGATAATTATCGGGGTACATTGCCCCCTCTTTTTGTTAATGTCTTTCCTTGTCCTGTTTTTTCTTGTGTTAGTATTGTCGGTCTATGTGTTTGTGTTACTGTTCCTTGTGTAATAATCCCATTTTTGTATGTCGTTTGAAATGTTTTGTGTTTTTTGTTATGTCATTTGTAATGTTATATATGTTTTTGTATGTGTCACTCTGTTATTGGCCTCGGCTGTTGAGTGGCACAAAAAATCGGCATAATAAATAAATAAATAAAATAAATAAATAAATGGAGTGAGACAGCCTTACTAAACCGGTTGCAATGCTTATTAGTCTCAAAACAAATAAGTTTTATATTTTTTGTATAAATAATGTTTTGTACTAAACGAATTTTGGCGAAAAGTCGTGCGATATAATTTTTCATGCAGAATGTGGTAATACTGCATGAAGAAAGTCCCCTCTTGCCCTCGAAGTCCATGTATTATTTCATGAATGTTAAGTTGGGTAAATATAGAATCATGTTTGGACTGCTTGGGATTTGAACGCACGCCCATGATATGATGGTCAGAACATTGGTAGTACGATATCTGTGTAGCACAAGAGGGGACTTACTTCGTGCTACGTTGCCACACTGTGCACGCAATATTTCACCGTACAACATTTTGCCGCTAGCTTTTTCCGTCTCCAATTGAGCACAGTATTCGCGTGTGTGCTTATTATAATGTCGCTTCTGAACAGCCTGTGTGTGTGTGTGTGTGTGAGTGTGTGTGTATGTATTTATAATTTACAAAAATAAAACTAACTCGACTTAGCACTTTGTTAATGAGTTACGTTACGTTATTAAAATGCAAATAATTATCAAAATGGCTGTAATAACGTCTGAGAGATATGCAACGTGCAACACTTTCACCATACATATCTTTGCAATTGAGAATCGTTAGTAAATTTGTGGAAATACCATGCGATATGTAACCAAGTGTATTTGTCACATATAATGTTTAACCCAACAAGTGCGAAAGTTCTTAAACGTCAAACAACATTACCGACATAATAACACATTCTTGGACATTACTGTAGTTCATTTTATTTTCATCAGGTCAATCAAATAAAACCACAAAAGTACACGCCCCCTCTCTCAGAAACTCCGGTATAATAAATACAACCACAAAATCACACGTTCCCTATCATAAACTCAGTGACCATATGCATTGCGATACTAGCAGAGGTCGTTAGGTATATACCGTCCACTTCACAAGATTATAAATGACAGGACGGATGTTGGGTATGGAAATCAGAGTGTGTACTTTCTAAATCTTAATTAGTGACTATTCACTTATTCACGCCGATGGATGGAGCAGTTTCAACAAGCTGAATCAGTGAAAAACCACTGTGAAATCGGTGACTATTCACTGATTCCGATAAAGAGTGCCAACATTCCACAAGTTAATAAGCGAATATCCACAGATTTTCCAGTAATTTTTCACTGATTCAATAAGTGAAAACTGTTTTTTGAAAACGACTGAAAAAAACGTGAATATTCACTGATTCACTTGTGAGATGTTGGCACACTTAAAGGAAATCAGCGAATATTCACAAATTAAACATTGACTATTTTAACTTATTCAAACTGTTGAAACTGCTCCGTCCATCAGCGTGAATCAGTGAATATTCACTAATTCAGATTTAGAGTGTAGTAACCTCTGTAAGAATAGGATGCTCTCATGCGTCAAAACTAAGCTCACACAATTTTCGAAGAAGTTCTGAATGGCTCGTTGGATGTTCTTGGGATAGTTCTTGGTTTTCAGTCCTCTTATCACCACAGGCCTGTACGTATTATAGAAAGCACCGGATATGAATCAAGGAAACGTAAGACATTGAATTTTTCCTCGCTTTTATCGTGCTCGCCATTATGTCAATAAAAATTGTGCCTGTTCCTCTGTTTTTATTAAAACCGTACTTTTGTGGATGCAGATTGCCTTCGGCTGTAAAAGTTTGGATAAGTTTCCAGTTGATGATTTTCTCGGAGACCTTTTTTAGTACCGGAAACAATGTAAGAGGTCTGTATGATCCGATTTCCTTGGGATATTTACTTTACCCTTATGTAAGATCTTGTAGAGTTCCCAATTTACAGCATTCTGGGAATTTTATAACTTTCAATAGATCATTCATGGTATCTAGCAGTGTTTATTTAATTCTAGAGAAGCCCTCTTTATTATTTCTGTGGTAATTCTATAAGTTTCGAAAGCTTTCTTATTTTTCAAGTCGTAGTCAGTAACTTGTAGTTATTCCATTGTGAATTCAGGTGTCGTTTGCTTATCTGGCAGTTTTATCGTCACCCTTATTTTCATTTCATAACTTTCGTATTACACATTTTTTAGTCATCCGGAAGTAAGCCACTGAGAATGAGCTGGATGCTCACTTTATGTCTGTGATATGCCCTCCCAGCATTCTTACACATGATGAGGTTCGTTCCTTATTTTGAGGGCAATGATCTTTGACAACTCCGACCGGGTCTCCGTTTCACTTGCAGGAAACGTATTCCCCTAATGCCTGCTTCTTCTTTAACTTACCTTCGTGGTTTTTGTACACCACAGACATGATATCTCTGGCTGCTCCTCTAGCCTTCTGGAGTTGATGTCAGAGTCTACTTGCTTCGTTCCACGCCGTCTCAAGGTTTTCTTCCCACCAAGACGTATAAGGTTCATCTGGTTTGTGGGCTTCAGAGCCGCACTACACGTTTCTTGAATTGCCGCATTGATAGCTTGTACCATTGCCTCTGGGTTAACTTGTATTTTCTTGCGCATCCAAAACAGTTACTTTTTACTGTGGTTCTGTGTAAGATTCCGCAACATTAGAAGCTATTCTATTATGATTCTGCCATGTTATTTAAACCAAAATCATTATTTGTTAAAAATAAATAAATTTATTAAATTGTACACTGTAGTTACATTAACGGTTACGAGCAGAGGAGTAATTATTAACTCTTTGCCCACAGATTTCTAAAATGAGTCCAGGTAATGTCTTATTACTGAACGGTTACAGAATAAAAAAATTACCAACATGATTCGTAAAAAAACCGAATTAATCTGATTTACTCATACAGTTCCACTAATACTATAAGCTCACAGCTTAAATTCGCAGAGTCAATGGTGCCGCCTACCACGCGATTCAAATGCGTCACAGTGTTTTCGTAAATAGGTTTTTTCTACGAAACTATTCCGCGCGTGTCCATTGTGTTAACGTACGAAAAAAAATAGCACAAGGTGGCAGTCTCATTGTTAAGACCCCCATGCTCATTAAAAATACTGTTTCTAAGGCTTTCAACATAGCTAAAAACTGTCATTTGAGACTGCTGTACTTCAGAATGTACTAACGGCATATACGTGAAACTTAATTATAGACGTGCACTGAACTTTGCTACAGACTTTCTACTAGTAACATTATATGGTCGCTGCTTAGTGTCCCATAGTAAAAACGGTTCGGCAGGAAACTTGCACACTAGTTCAATGCTTGGATCGTTGAAGCGATGCGGCATTTGATGTACGCTTCATGGTAGCCCTTATGTCTCCGTCATTTATGAGCATCTAACAGTAGGTAGGCGGCGTCCTGAAGAGTTAGTGGACCTGACGCTTGAGCGGCGATGTAGCGAGGCACGAAAACAATTATTTTCTTGAGTAACTATTAAAAATGTTTCCACTGTGTTTGTCTATAAAAAAATAGACACTTCAAACTGTGTTCCTTTGGTTTTAAAAGTTCCGTCCGTTAATTAAAAACATGATTACCAAGCTCCTCACAAGAGCTAAAAATGACATTTTTACGTTGCTGCAACTGAGAAAATGTCAACCGTAATCGTAAAACAAAATCATAGACACCTGCATTGGACCTAACCACATACTTACCAGAAATAAAATAACTGGGTCATCGCTTGAAGTGCCGTTGAAAACCATATACGAAACTGCACGCTAGTTTAGTTCTTCGCACCTAGCGGTGATTAGGTATTTGACAGACGTGTTACATTAGAGTATCGCCTTCCCCGTTTCCGTGCCTCAAAAGTAATAAAGTGAAGGCCTACTACACTTGCGGGTACGGTCTACAGTAATTTTCATTGTAATATTTTCAGTTTTATATTCGTACCGATATTATTTTCTTATTTTAGACATAAATCATGACTAAATTTTTCTCTTGTGAAATTTTTTATCACTCATAGTTTTTGCGTAATGGCTCGTAAATGACAAAATTTGCATGTTACGGTTTTATGTATGACACAAAAACCTACTGACATATAACATTGAGGAAATTCACAGTGAATAACGATGTTACAGGCGACAAGTTTTCCTATATAAAAACAAAAAAAAAAAATGTTTTTGCATTTAAATAAAAATGTAGAAATTTGAAATTCAAATAAAAATTCTAACTTTTTTCAAATAAATACTTTTTATTTTTACTATATATATATATATATATATAGTTTTATATAGGAGATCTTGTAGCCTACAACTTCGTTATTCACTGCGAATTTTTTTCAGTTTGGTATGTCAGTTGGTTTTAGTGGCGTACATACAACCGTAATATGCACATTTTAAAATTTACGAGCCATTACGCAAAAAACTGTGATGTACCAACAATTTCGTAAAAGCTAAATTTAGTCATAATTTATGTTTAAAATAAGAAAAAAAAATCTGGTACAAATATAAAAATATGATGCTAAAAATTGCTGTACAGAGCCGTTAATATTACAACGAAAACACTGAACGTCAGTATTGTGCATGTGCATAATTATCCATTAGAGGGGTATCACGGTTGTCCCTATGGATCATCGGGTAGAAAATCGTCAGGCAAGCACTTGTATTAAGGGTGTTCACGTGACAAAAATGCATAATTTTATATTTGCACCACATAGTGCTCGTTTTATATACGATATTTGTGACTACATTTCCCGCTTGTAAACATATTTTAGCTCTTACAGTTTTTACATAGCAGCATGCCAGAGTCAAAATTTGGAAGTTACGGGAGCATAGTAATAACAAATACCAAGTGTCTTACTCGAATGAAATAATTTACAAAGATATTAGATATTATAGGCAATATGCTAAAATATTTCAAACCACACAACATTCCTTTCGTGTTTTTTTTTTAATTGCCATGAATAAAGTAAATTGTCATATTTTTTTTTTTAAGTACAAAGGAATCTCAATGTATGCTTTTAAATATTTTAGCGTATTGCCCATAATAGCTAAAATCATTGTAAATTATTTCATTCGAGTAGGACACTTGATTTTTGTTATTACTGTGCTCCCGTAACTTGCAAATTTTGACTTTGGCATACTGTTATGTAAAAACTGTAAGAGCTAAAATATGTTTACAAGTGGGAAATGTAGTCACAAGCAACGTCTATAAAGCGAGCGATCACTACGCCATGCAAATACAAAATTATGAATTTTTGCCGCGTGAACACTCATAATGCTCTCTCTAGACGCTCCTTAAAAATACTAAGCAGGCAGAGAAATGACGACTGTATCGCCGCAGCTACATTTGGCGACGGCTATAACGTATTCGTGGGGGCGGCCCGCGGTCCTAGTGAAATATCCCCGGCGCAGGTATAGGGACAAGGTTCTGGGCCACGCCCCCCGCGCGGGCTCTGGATGAATAAGTATGGGGGAGGGAGGCTGGCAGGACCACCCACCCTAGCAGAGTACGTCGTGCCACATCTCTCTACGTCACTCGCGCTACTGACAGATACATCTCTCTTTCTCTTCGCAGACACCGTCCTCTCTTTATTCGAAATAAATCCTGCCTCAATCACGGGCAACGTGCCATTACTTCTTCCTTTTCCCTCGTCGCATTTCTTGTTGCACTGCTGCGTGAGCTCTTTGGCCAAGTTCTGCACATGCCCCAAGAAGGTATGCAAATAAAACACATCAGCAATTTTTACTTAGCAATGTGGAATTTTTCTTTAAAATTTTTGAAGTATGTGTAACAAAATGTATACACTAAACTGACACTTTAACTAACTTATTCTGTAAATTTCTGCTTCAGTGTTATAAGTTTTAGTAAATTAAATAACGACAATATTTTTAATTAATTTACGGCTAAAGCCAGACGATAAACTGTTTTTATACTAACACGTTCTCAGCGTAAGACAAAAGTATACGTGTGGGATATGCTTAGTAGAACAAACGGAAGAGATTACACCAATATTTTCCAGGAATTTCGAAAAAGTTTGTGGTTTTTGTAAATTTAAATCTACAAAAAATTTCTTGTTTTTGTCAAAATTGGCTCATGTTTGATCTTGTTGCTATGTTTAGCTCACGAAAAAAATGTTAATGATAGCCTATGTATATTTTGTTTCTACGTGAAAAAAAATAACAGTCCAGAATCTGTAGTGGAAATGAAATTAATGGAAATGCATTGAGAGGTAGTATATATTAATAACTATAATTATAATAATATATGACATGGGCGATCAAGTTGACAGTACTGGCACGTTGGTGTTTATCTTACCAAAATGTATAACCCTTTTATTAGGTCAATAAAGTATGCCTAGAAAATATTTATATATTCACTTTACTGACTCTACAATTTGTTTGGCTGTACATTGAGGTGTATTTGATTGACCCTTCAATTATTTTTTGTGTACACTTGAGACCCAGAGATCACTTTGAAATCTCGTTATGAAAATCATAATACAAGGGCAGACATTTTCTAAATGGGGTTAGGATTTATTTACAACACTGGGCTGTACACCTGTAGTTGATTTTTGTTATGTTATTCTCTTGTTGGATATCCCACGTATTATGATTTTTCAGAACTGAAAATGGACAAATTACACTACTTTTCTTTCGTACCTAGTAACATATGAAACATTTACTATGTTATTTTTGGAGCAAGTAAATCAGTAACTTAATTAAATTTATGAAAAATGTTAAATATTTTTCTGCATTCTATTAAGGAGTAATCCTACAAATTTGTTCATTTATTAGTGAATTTTCTTTTCTCTCCCCTCCATACTACTTCCTCAATACAAATCAACGTCAATTATTAAAGTTCATTGTTTGAGGCCAACACAAAACGTCTGTAACATAACATTCGTGAAAAACAAATTGAATATAATGTAAGGATAATTTTTTAGTTCAATGGTATTTTTTTGTAAATACAGTGATTGAGTGTTTTTTGTGCTCTTTTATGGCATGAGATTCTGACTTTTCAACAAGCAGTTAAGAGGAGAAGTAAAGTGTGGCATATAAATGAAGCGCTATATTTCCAAGGAATTATTATTAATATTACTGCAATGTTTGCTATCCACAGCTTTTAAGGAACGGACATTTTAAATGTTTTTGAATGCCGTATTTTTAACTTAACATTAAGTGTCTTACACAAAACAAAGTAAGCTAAGATTAACTCAAAAAAATTACTCAATAACTCTCCCAACCAAAAACAGCGTATTATAATTTCTTGTGCTACGTTCTAGTTACTGGCAAGACCTGTCACACCAGCAATGGTTCACCAATGAATCTCTTCGCAACCACAGCTGGCCCATAGATGGCCTGCCATAGGCGTGATATTGACAGAAAAAATGTTTTTACTTTATAATTGTTTCGTTATTAAGTGTTTCCTGTTTGATACTGTTTATTTATCGACATTGAATCTACATATCAACCTGAAAATTTATAAGTCATTGCCAGGGTTCGAACCTACTATCCTTACGTTAAAATACACGCATGCTAGCCACAAGACCACACAGAACACACGAGGATGAGTTGTGTGCGATTCATTTATAGAATATTTTTGTGTACTCCGAAATTCCGCATAGTATTGTAGTTAAAATAATAAACTTTTATTTTGTATTGATTCATAACATTGTAAAAGTTTTTTGAGTACTGTGTAATATGCTACAACTCTGTAATATGCTTTCTCGTTTACATATTTGTGCAAATATATAAAACCACAAAAACCTATAGAAATTAAAACCAACAACCTACAATCATTGCTGATATGTAGCATGAGGACATCTCCGATCTGCCAGCATAAAGTTTTAGTTCCACATATATCTAAATTCCACCAATGTGTTAATGTGTCACCGATGGCGTTCCGAATGTTCCATTTCAGTAAGTCAGCCATAGCTGGACCAGCTCAGTAGAACCATATCATAGCCAGCAGCTACCCAGCAGTGCCGACCATGGTCGTAGAAGAACAGGTCTGGACACTCGCCTATCTACCAATGTATTTTGCTTGACCCCCTTGTTGTTTGGCTGCAGTTCGTCAAGTTACCGAGAATGTTGTACTCTTTGGCGCTGTAATCCGGGCGGTCGGACTCAAACTCCGCCCACTTTTTTCCATTGTTAACATTATAAAGTAAATAAAGATTTCTGGAGCCATGGTTTAATATTGTGAGTGAAGGAAGTATTTCATAAATTGATAAAAAAAATACGTTTTGATAAATTGTTTACCTTAGTGGGAGGGAAGTGGGCGGGGTTTGAGCTCGATCTCCCGGATTACAGCGCCAAAACGGTATAGCTTTATCGGTAACTTGGTAAACTGCACCCAAACAACAAGGGGGTCAAGTTTCCAGGCGAGTGTCCAGACCTGTTCTTCTACGGCCGTGGTGCCGACAGTAAACCAGCTAACATAACCTCAATCATTGCTGGTGTGCAGCATGTCGGCCATTACCGATGTGCCAGCATACATCCAGTTATCTTCCTCCAAAAGGTCATAAATGTCTTTCCTAATGTTTCACTTCCGTAAGTCAGCCATAGCTGGGCCAGCTCAGTAGAGCTATTATATTTTATCAAACCCAGCAGCTGCACAGCAGGGCCAGCAGTAAATCAGTTAACGGCCGATTGTGCATTTCCATGTGGTTAAGAAAAACCATGCGTGGCCCATAGGTCTCGTGCCATACACAAAACACAAATGGCATGTCTTCACTGACCAACAAATGGTTTACTGGTGCGTAGCTACTGTTTAATTACATCTGGAAAGCCACTTCTGGATCATCAGCAGTATACCTACAGTCAGCCACAAGTGTCATACGTATCAGTGTTCCGTAAATGTGCCATAGCTGGCATGCCAAATGTCTTGTTGCCGGCAGTTAGCCGTAACAGGGCCAGCAATAAACCAGAAGTGCCATCAGTTAAACCGCACTCGGCCGGGTATGTACTTCCAACTGAGAGTACATACTGCTGTACGGAAAATGCGGTACGGCAGTCTCGGCAGAAACAGACGATGCAAAGGGAATCTTACGAGACCTTGATATTACTATTTGTGGAGCTATAGTAATTAATGACATAGATTTTTTGGCTAGTAGGCCCTATATTTGGCATCGCAGATTTTTCTTTTTTCTATTCCACTATAAGTTGCCGATCTGATTAACAAACATGCCCACTGTTAACGGCATAACCGTCACTTCCACGGGCATGTGCTGTACCACATACTAAATATAACGAAAATACTATGCACTGCTATGAAAAATAAATTATAATTAATTTTAAAAATCACACCTGAAAATAATTGTGAACTACCTCAAATAAGCTAATAATCTAAAACCACAAAATAAAAAAAACCTCAGTCTGTAAACGTACACGAAGAACGGAACAGTAGGTCGAGCATGGTTCATGTTTTCTCCTTGTCGTCAGAACGACGCGTCAGTGTGAAGACGTTTCGTCGAAAAAGCGAGCATGGTTCTGTTTGTTGCCCGTCAAAGCGTTTCTGAACGACGCCACCGTCAATACACTGACGCGGTATTTTAGCGTGTCGAGAGGCCGACAACGTGCGTATTTAAAATAAATATCGATAGAAACAATACCATATTCACAGTTTCAAGTGACAAAATATATTTTTAACTAATATAAAGCCTGCACACAGAATATACAATACGTGCAAAGACTTACATTTAAATTACTGTAAACATACCATAACCTCTAACTTGAACGTGCAGCCATAACCTACATCTTGCCCATACTGATCGTTAATACCGAGTTCAATATTTTTGAAGACAAAAACAAAATGTTTTGACTGATGCACATTTAGGTAATTATTGGCACAGTACTGGTGTACGCATGTGTTATGTCTGTAATTTTAACGTGTAAATATAACCAAATCGAATGAAAGTGATGTGCGGTAGAAACAAATTCCGGTATTTTAATATTCATGACTTGTATCTGTAGTACAAAACGCATAAGACAAATTCATTCTCTCCTAAAAATATCCTGTGTAACCAGTGTTTATATGCGACGTAGTTAATTTTTAAAAACATTGCTACCTTTTGTATTGGCAAATAACCTAACACTTTGGTACCTTACAGATATCGACGAAGACTTAAAGTTTTTGTTATTTTTAGCGGTACGTTTTTTATGTTCATGCGTTGTCTTTGTTCCTAGATAGGGAAACCAATTTTTTTTATCGTGTATAGGGTAAAGGAAACCACAAATTATATATTTTCCTCAAATATAAAGTAAATTTTTTATTGGCTGGAGAATAGTAATTATCGTCTTCCGTTATTTATTATAAACGCTATAACAGAAAATAATTTTGTAAATCATACGTAGACTTTAAAATTATAAGATACATACTGAAACGTTAAAATTATGTGTTAAGCTTTATTTACCAAGATTTATTTTACATTGCTCGTATGAACAGCCAAATTAAGATATAAAAAACAATGGTCAAGTGCTGATATTTCTGTTTCGATGGCTACTACTGTAGTGACATTTACACCTACTCATGAAATTAATATTAACAGCAAAACCCACATGACTGCAACAGAATATCGCCACTTGACCACAGTTTTTCCCGTTCTGTTCACACGTTTAATAAATTAAAGTGTCACTTGTGAATAAAAATACTGGCTAAGTATGTCTCTTGTAAATAAAAATACAGGTTAAGTCATTCTCGTTACAGCTGTTCAATATTTTTGTTCACAGAGGTTTTCTATTGGCTGAAATTTGAAAGCAGATTAGCCAACACACAGAAATAACACATCACTACTGCAAATTTCGTACCAACCTCTGCATATATTCCTCTTTGGAACCGTCGTTCATTTGACGCACTAATTCTGACAGAAGCGTTATGAAACAACGATCCATGCTCGCATTTTCGCGCAGCCGACATGACACTAGCGTCGTTCTAGCGACACGTCGGAGTTACGACGGTTTCGAATAAAAGAACCATGCTCGACCTACAGATCTCGGTTTAAACGTCGCATCTGTTGTTGTCGAAGCCTATTACTTTCCGTCTGTATTCTCTTCTCTTTCTTGTGTCGTCTGCATTCACATATATACGTGTTTCTTGTCATTTATGTGGTCATCGTTGGCCTCGTCCGTTTTGTTGACATTTTCCGGATACCTAATTTTGTTATTTTGTATAGTTATTCTTTTGTTTCTTCCGTAGTTTTCCTTTATACGACAACTACACTACATTCCTGAATTAATTTATGTTATTGTTGTACTATTTATTCTTGTGTTCGTGTCGTCTTTAAGAACACGATTACATTCGTTTCCGGTATAACAACAGCTGGCACTGGGTTTTCTTCTTTTCTTGTGTTTTTTTCTGCAACACGGCCATATTCGCTCGTAGTAGTGTATGTCCACAAAAACTGTTTAGTTTGTCATACTAGTCCATTGAAGAAATCATCAAAATATCATGCCTAAAATTATTCCCAAGGACACTGAAAAAAGTAATGTCAAGGCAAGAGGGAAACATAACGATACGGTAACAAGCACATGTATGATGACATGACTGTAATAGTAACACAAGGTTCAAAAGAAACGAGAATCGCAGGATGACTTTTGTTACTCCTAGCACAATTGGAATAGACCCTAAGGGTGTTCAAGTGGGGATAAATTACAAAAAAGTAAACATTTGCATATTTTTACTTCATATTAAACTGGAAAACCGATCAACATTATGAAATGAAATAATTCACATTATTACCACATGTTCCGATCTACTGCTTGAAGTATGTAAAAACTCATTACAAAACATTTTCGTATTTAAAAAAATTCTAGTATTTGCTAATTTTTGTTTCTTTTAGTAATTTTGTTTAGTTACAAAAATATTTAGTAAAAGGTTTAAATATGCTTCAACCCTTAGACCGAGGCATGTAGTTTTGAAGTGTTTTTTTGATTTCATTGTGTTTGTTGGTTCTCAAGTTTCGTATGAAAAAAAAAATATGCATATTTTGACTTTGAAATGCGACTATAAAAAAACTGGCTGAGCTAAATTTTTTTCGTGGGAGGAGAATGTACCCTCAAGTAACGTCTACAAAACTATCCCTATTTTACACAAACGTAAAAATTATGGTTGTTCCCACCACTTGAGCAACATTAAGGTGGCCGCCTACCCTGGGCGCCGAGCGGTGTGCAGGGCTACAGCCGTTACAAGGTTATTAGAAAACTGTACTGTGTGCTGAACTTATGTCCGCTCAGGAATCGCGTTCACACGTGTGTACCAATTTCAGTTCCTAAAAAAAATAATAAGCTGGCAAAAATGGCGATAAATGGGAGATTTTTTGTTCGTATGAAAATATTTAGAATATTTAGTTGAATATGTTTAAACGAATTGACGGGTACAGTGTATATTTATCACATTTATCAATAATATCACGTCATAAAATATTAGGGTCACAACTGAATGTCTTGTCAGGGTGTTGTTTGTTATGCACAAACTGACCAAGCGCCAGTTTGAAGTTATCTGTAAAAAATGCGTAAAATGTGTAATATTTGGGACATTATTACAAAGGTATTTAGTCAAATAATTACATCAGTATATATTAATAAAATACTTCTTGTAAGACTATTTTTAATCTGGGAATTATTTAATACGTACTTACAATTGGTGCCTAGTCGGTTGATGCGTGAGAACTGCTAGCGTGCCACAGAGAACATATTAACAGTTTAAGTGTAGAACATTGTGTCCAACTGCTGAAGAAAATAGCAATGTTGCTTCCACAGAACGAGTGTAGTAGTTGCTTCTTTAGGTGTAGAAAATATTTTTGCTGGTAACTACTGCAGATAATAATTTGATAACTTTACACATATATACAGCCATTGACGCAATAGTAGCACTAAATACGGTCTACGAGCTCGGAAAGTCTCGCATAAAACAGTAAACAAATAAAAACAAGCATAAACGTCGGCTGTAGTTATACAAACACAATTTTGTGTTCGCAAGCGACAAACGTAGCTACGCTAGAGCATGTTCTATCGCAGCAGTGATATGTCGTCGTCGTCGATCTAGCCTCTGATTGGTTAGTCTATTTTTTTATCGCAGCGTCGCTGTCCCAGCATCGCACTATTGTTCAAATGCCTGTACTTGTGCCGCGAGCGATGCAAGCAATCGCAGCGCAGCCAGATGATGAACGCGACCGCGCCTACCAGAGGAATGGAATTTCAATCAGCCGGGTATCCGCACCGCATATGTATGTCCCTCTCCCACCTCCTCTTCCCACTAACGCACGCGACCATCCATTCACGTTTCACGGCCCTGGCCCAGAGATGAAAGAACACAATATATCGTTTATATTAAGCAGGGACGTAAACCTTGTTAACAATATTCCAGAATGCCACGGCCCCTCGGGAGAGTTTTTATGTCTTCTGCCTCCTCTTCCTCTTTTCTCTTGCCTCCTGACAGGCACGTCATAACAGTTTCTTTAGCCAGTTTTAAATACGCCGGGGTCCTTTGTCTCAGCGAGCCAGACCACCTATACGCCCGCTGATTTATCGCTCGCTCCAGCCTCCGACAGATTCCTGTGGCCGGCGCAGCTATCCTCCTCCCAACTCGCTCCCCTCCCCTCCACCTATCACAACCTCACCATCACTGGCCATCTGTCCCCTCGCTAAGGCTAGTTCACTCTCAGGAACTCAAGCGAAATTGCTGCTCGTGTGAGGCTAAGGGTCGATTGCAGAGTCAAGTGAGGAAAACCTTGAGGTAAAGGTGAAATTATGAAAGGGGAACTTGAGTAAAATCTAATAATTTTTCGTTTGCATTCCACAGTTAGGAAATTGCGATATCTCAGTTGAGACGGAGTGTTACCACAATATTCGCGAGAAAAAAAAATTACCTTCACGCATCGACTTGCGAATGTAGCCAAAACTTGTCTATTTCATATGTTTACAGGCAAAAATCTGACCACTACACAGCAATGCGGCAGCGGCAATATCATCGGCTACAACCAGTGTTGCCAGTGTTGGATGAGTAGAAGTCCCATGCTCCAAATGCAAAAGTCCCATTTCAGCACAAAAAATTCCACAACTGAAAAAAAAATGTAATTTTGTCTCGAGACAGCAATATTTTTAAACGACAATTAATTTGTACAATATATTACACCGGTTATGTATGTGTGTTTCAACCGCCTTGTGCTTCTAGCCTTTGGAACAAACCCGTATGGCAAGAAACACATGCCAAGACTCTAAATAAATAAATCTCTAAATAACTTAACAAAAACAAATACACATGCAAAAACATTTAAACGTAATACGCAACGTAACAGTCCTAAAACACTTAGCAGATGCTACGAAGCTCATAATTCATTATCAAATAAGATTGTGAATAAGAGTCCACATAACATTAATATTTACAGTAAAAATTCCCTTCGTACCATATTTAATTATTATGTTTAAAAAGTCCCACGAAATGGGACAAATCCCATGACCTGGTAACACTGACTACAACTAGCAGTCAACAAGGTGTCAAACAAAATACATTAGAAAATATACGAGTGTCCAGACCTGTTCTTCTACGACTGTGGACGCTAGTATTTTTTCTTTTACGTTCGAGGATGGAAACGGGGATGGCTGGAAGTCGAATATAACACGTCCGTCAAATACCTCATCGCTAGAGACACTGAAAAATCGCGATAAAGTTTAAAATAGTCTCCAATAAACTGTATTATATTGACCGTGACACGTGTGAACAGTTTTGGAACAAATCACACGTTGTGTGTCCAAGCTGTGCAGTTCTAACTGGGTTAGTTGTAGAGAGAAACAATGCTTCAAATAAACGATAGCCAACGTTGATGCGGAACATCCAGTGTTATATACATCACGCTGGAGCCTAGCAAACAGTCAACTTTTCCCGCGATTTTCCAGTGTCTCTACTCATCGCCTCTAAGCGCAGAGGACTAAACTAGTGTGAAGTGTTTTCGTAGAAAGTGTTTTTCAACGGGCCTCTAAGCGGTGACCCTATTATTTTATTTGTATAAAGTGTATGTTAAAGCCCAACGCAGGTCTCTATAATTTAGTTTTACATTCAGAGATTAAAATTTTCCAACTACAGCAATGCCAAAAAGTCATTTTTACCACTTTTGAAGAGCTTGGCAATCATGTTTTTATTTAGCGGACAAAATAAAAAAAAACACAGGAACACAGTTTGAAGTGTATCTTCTTTTCGTGAATAAACGCACAGAACTTTTTTTTAGTATTAGGCTATACATGAAAAAGTACTTTCCGTACAATGCTGCAGCTCAGCTCACGCACCAGGTTTAATGAGAGCGTGGTACATAATTCAACGCTAAAAGCATTAATATATAAATGTAGGTTTCTTGAAGCTAATTTGCGAAAATTAAACAATAGTAATCCTAGACAATAACTTAAGCTAACTTTTTAAACAAAATAGTTTCCAGTGTTACAAACTTCTGAGGCACAATCTCTGACGCCGGAACCTCGTGCATTTAACTGCGGCGCAAGAGATCACGCGTAACGAATTAGTAATCTTGAACAAATATTTACTCATAAAGTTGGCAAATACCATTATCTAAGATTGTCATGGAGTATTTTATCCATATTGGCTTCGAAAAAAGCGTAGAAATAAATTGATGTTTTCAGCGTTTCTTTATCTACCGCGCACTCGTAA
Organism: Medauroidea extradentata; assembly: GCA_003012365.1. NCBI lineage: Eukaryota > Metazoa > Arthropoda > Insecta > Phasmatodea > Phasmatidae > Medauroidea > Medauroidea extradentata. The sequence continues at coordinate 45,167 of PNEQ01105784.1, read as the reverse complement.
GTTATATTCGCTTCCCGGCCTCCGTGTATCAACGCGCAATACTGCTCCAGAAAGACGTAGTTCTAATTAACTCTGCCACAGAGTAATTAATCAGTAATACAGACGTGAAATTACGAGGCGGCTCGTTTCATACGGGCGAACTTCGCCGCTTATTGGCTGCACTAGACTGTTGATTCCAGCCCCGTGTGTGTTTGTCTCCTGCATTTTACGGCAGGTTTCCTATTGGCCTGGCTGCCGGCTAGCAGGACAGCCACCTTACGCTGATTGGCGGTAGGCGTTTCCGCCATGTTAATGGCAAGAGAAGCTATTTTGCTGGCGTGTGTGACTGAGTTCGCTGTCCTACAGGCTATTTCACTTCTGCATTCATAAATATTCTGTGATTCTGCGCGATATTTTTTATAGGAGTTCGCCTCACAAGGTATGTGAGTACTGCTGTAAATGCAGCCCATCCCAGGGAGTCTTAATTTTTTTATGGCATGTCATAAGAAGAGTAACAATAACACGTGTGGATAACAAGCTCAGACTCCGTACAAGTGCGTTTATTCTTGTAAAGTTACGAACACATTTTTTGTTCTCTGTTTGACACTCTGATTTTCTTGGCGTACTTCGTAGGGGGGGGGGTGAGGGTTGGCATGATTGGGGGGGGGGGGAGAAAGCAGCACTACGATATGAAAAGTTTTCTCACCCGATTCACGGAAAAGTGCTGGTAACATTTTCTCCAGATACTTCCGTAAATTCACGGAAACTTTTTCCTTCTTCGACAGAAGTATTCGTAAATACTAATTCATAATACGTAGATGTCCGTATTCCATAACGGTACAATAGCATGTCTACTATTGCACGGAATAAATATTTTGTGGTAGCTACAAAATATTTTGTGGGTATTCGCCCTTCAAAGTTAATTTTGTGGTCATCACAAAAATATCTGTTTTTCTCACTACTAAAATTTTGTGGCCACCACTTAATTATTTTTTAGTAACTTCAAATTAATTTTGCAAGGAATAATTCCAACAATATTTTTTTTCAGTGTACAGATTCGCGAATAGCCTTCTTAAAATGTATCTGTAAATTAACGGATCCGTAATCCATAAATCTAAAATTTATTTATGTGCAGATGTGTAAATAGATTTACGGAAATATTACGTATGAATTTCTTGATGCATGTTTACAAGACATTTCGATATTTTATTTTCACGGGTCATATTTCCGTTTATTAGCTTAACTTATCCGTTAAGAAAGCCGTAAATTTACGTGTATTTAACAGTGGGCGACCCTGAACTGGGAAACACACTCTCGAAATTTTATGATTGAAACAATGTGTTTTAGACGTGTATAGGCACTAATGCTGTGTTTACTTACGTAGTTATGTTCTCAGTTTGTAGGTCTAACACCCAGAAGCCAGCATTTTGTAAACATATTTGTCGCGATTCAGCTTAGATTATATGCTGAGAAACATCAAATCAACTAACGCTTATGTCGATTCATAGATACTTGCTATCAAATTATAAAAATATTGATAAAGGAAATAACTTGCACATACGCAGGCTTCGGGTTCAACTTGTGGGATTGGAAGAGGAATAAACGCCGTTGTTTTCTCCTCCCTCCTCCTTCCGAAGCCACTGGAACAGAATCTAGAGGTTACTGAACCCAGTAGTTTTCCAGGTCTCTAGTCATGATTTACGAGCAGCCAGCCTGTAACCAGTAGCCAGCTATCAGAGCAGTGCTACAAATTATTAAAATAGTCATTGTGTTTACTGCACCGATGAACATAACCACTGCTAGGCTATAATAGAAGTACTTTGAAACAACTGATCCATAGGCGTAGCTTGACTCTAATTTTTTGGGGGGAGGGGGGCAGTTTACTTAAACTACAAATTACATATGTAAATTTACAAGAACTTGCTTGGAAAAATACATCTACAGTAACCACTCAATATAAAAATTTGACTAAAATTGTACGTAACCTTTTGTAAAGGAGATTAAAATAAAAATATATTATGTTACAGAAATTATACTAATGCAATGCATATTACTGGTTACAAAAGAATTTCCGTAAACTGTTTTTGTTACGAATTTTGTCATTTAATAATACATGAAAATATGCCTAAATATCAGAGTACCTCGATTCCTTAAAACATGCGAGACATTCGTGGAACTGTTTGTAGGTACTGTATATACACTAGCCGATGAGGTCCATCATAACCAAGATATTTTCCGCCTACACCTATAACTAAACTAACATTAGCACTAGCTTCACTTGTAAGTGTTTGTATATAAAGTTTCTAATTTGGACTTTGGTTGCTCGTTAGTTTCAGCTGAGAAACTATTATCACACCTTGAACCATTTTGGAAGAACTGCAATACATTCTCTTGTTTCGATATTTTACCATAAGATTGTTGATGTTCAATGACTCACCGCATGCGATGCTCACTACCAGCACATCCCACCTAACACACGTACAGTTCAGGTGCCTTCCTATTTAGGCTGGGTTTGTGAGTGAGGCAGAAAACCGATGGAGTGGTGCAGTTTCTGCTGACCGTTACATATTATATATTATCGCCTCTCCGCGTAAGCCACTCAGTTGGCGTGCAGTGAGATACCGTTAGCCTTTTCCTTATTGGACTTTAAGCGGGAGAGCTAGATGCTAATCGATTTTCTGCAATTAAATAATATTTAAAATATTTTTGGTAAATGTGGCAATGTTGAGGCACAGATGATATGTGTACTGAATTTTGGAGATCATAATAGTGTTACATGTTTATCTTATGTTGGACTTGGAATCATTCTTGAAAGTAAACCTATAATTCCTTTGCAGTGATTCTGCGTGACAAATTAATGAATTATTCCATTATTATTTACGTCAAGCAATTTATCAAGAATACATCCTACGTCTTGTCAAAGAGAAAATTATATTAATACAACTTGAATAAATGTTATTACTTGAAAATTATCTAACTCTCTCCCATAATCGGTTGCCCAATTATTTTATTTGGGGGCAGCGTAGTTCGAAGTCTAACACTCGTTTCTATTGTTGTGTTTTTCAAATCCGGTTGTAATTTTACCAGATATGGCAGTCTGGAAAACCCATTTTTGGTCATTTTGAGGTGCCCGAAAATAATGTTTGCAATAAACGGGTCAAATTTTTAAAACTATTGCGACATTGTTTGAAGTGTGTGTTATTTTCGTAGATTTACAAATATAATACACGTTAAATAGTTTCGTAAAAAAAAAGAACAGCTGTAATTCGCTGCAACGCATTTTAAGCGAAGGTAAGGTGACCCCTTAACAAAAACTGGTTAGGTTATTTCTACTGCAGGCTGGGAAACCCAGTTTTATTTGTTTGGCAAGCGACAATGTACGTCGCTAGTTACGTAAGAGGTAAAATTTGTGCTGGAACTTAAGGCTATGCTACAATTGAAATAACCATACCAATTACAATAAGAGTTGAAATCATCCTCTGATATGGTGCGTAGGTACAGCCGTGCTTAACCTAAGCCGTAACAGTAACCATCGCAAAGTCGCATAGTAAGTTGTCGAACTTCCTACTTTCTTACGCGAGTTTGTATGCGCACCCAATCAGATATCTTACTCTTTCATTCGATTTCTCATGTTATTTTCTCCGTACGTAGGTATGTGAATTACGAGAAAATAAGCAAAAGAAAGATATTATTTATAGTAAAATGTTGACGAAAGTAAAATTACAAAGGAAATATATTTATGTAATACAATAACAAACGTAAATAAAGCAAATATTAAAAATAAAAAAATAAAAATATTTTTTTTCGGACAGTCAAGCCTGATTGGATTAAAAGTGTAAACATCCAACTATTTTAAGTCAATAGTACCAAGACGTATTTTTAATGACTGTGGCAATGGTAATGGGTAGGGCCCAGCAGTTTTCGCGAAAATATTTTTGCAGTTCTTTGTTTCAGTGCCTTACGTGCGCACCTGCATCTCTGCTTTGTGGTCAGTGATTGAATGCCGTAGCATACAACGTCTGGAGGTTAAACCCGCAAATCACAGACGTGTTGTGTAACAGTTATCCATGTACTGATTGGCACACTCAAATGAGTAACGACTCTGCACAAAAACACTCTGCCAATAATCATGAAGTTGAACTGCAGGTGTTCACGTAAGACATTGAAACAAAGTCAGGCAAAAATATTTTCGTGAAAACTACCAGGCCCTAGTTATGAGTATGGTTGTGTTTATGGCTATTTTGATTGCTGTCTTTATGGAGAAAACTTTGTTCTTCGACAATGTTCGCTTTCGCATCCGTAAGATATGTTTGTCCGTTTACGAATGACAGCGTATCGTCCATGATAAATTCTATTACTTTCCTAACTTGAAGTAGAAATAACCTTATACGTTAGTTTGAGAACGTGACTGTACAGGTGTATAGCATTCTCGAACACGTCTGCACGCAGTGGCGGCCGGTGGGTTGTTACCAATTAGGGTTGGGGTTGTTGAAGCCTGTTTAGGGTTGGGGACAACGGTGGCCGAATAGTTAGACCATTCACATCCCACCTAGGCGATCCGGGTTCGATTACAAGCGGGGTTGGTCTCCGGATTTTCGCATGTGGTAATCGTGCCGGACGATGCCGTTAGTCGGCGGATTTTTCTCGGGGATCTCCCGTTTCCCCTGCTCTTTCATTCTCGCGCCACTCCATATTCACCTCATGTCACCCCTCACCAGTGCTGAATACCTCGATGTTAAGCGCTAACCAAAATCTCTGACACTGTACAGAGTTGTGTGCTAGTTGACACTACAGCAACTGACACCCTGGTATGTAGGTGCCTATTATTACTGACTCATCATTAGAGACCTTCAAATCTCGTGTTATCATTGGTGACAGGCGTTATTGGTAGAGACAGGAAAATCTCGCAGGTTCACTGGACTGTAGGCTAGCCTCTAAGGATATCTGTGTAGTCAAGTAAACAACAGCTGTTCGTTGGTTGCTCGCTGATACAGTGATATGGGCCCGCATTTAATTGCATTGTTATTATTGGATCATCGACTTCAAGATGGTGTCAACTGTGAAAGTAGCAAGGGCGTAGCCAGGATTTATTTTCGTGGGAGGGGGGGGGCTATTTACACCCTGTCCTTGGGCGGAGGGTCCGCCCCACCCCCTGGGAAAATTTTGATTTGAGGGTGCAAATTGGTGCTATTTAAGCATGTTTGTAATCAAAGTATTGGATTTATAGTACATAAAAGTTTGCCTGACATTATAATATTTTTAACGACGCATAAGTTATCTTTTAATTTTGGGAGGTGTTTGGTCACCCAAAACACCCTCCTGGCTTTGCCCCTGAAAGTAGCACTAACGTACAGTTGCTGGCATTCTAGCTTGTGCTTGAAAGAAAACGCGAATTTTTCAGGTTTATACTTATTGCAGACAATTCTCAATAGACGCAAAAATGTGTTCAAAGATATGGTAAAACATTGTTACAGCTTGTGAACAGAAAAAAAAAAAAAAATTCAGAGCAAACTTTCTCTCTCGAACACATTACGTGACGTTATTAGCTCCGGGCGTAAGTGTGCCTGCATTACAGGAAGGAGAATAGTGGGTATTCTGCAGGTGACCTTACATAATTGTTTAACAGTCCTGTAGAGCACGACGCACATATACTCCGGCCAAAAGTAGAAGTCAGTTGAGCACATAGTAACTTGCAGTTCAACCTGCTGTAACATAATAAAGCAGGTCACTAGTAGTAGTAAAATATTCAGTAGCCAGTAAACCATTGATGATCATTGGTCTACTGTGCTTTCATCAGGAGTGAACACTACTGACCATATGTAACCCTACGGGGCAACAACTCACGAGCCGCTGATATCTGGCCGACTCAAGGTATAGTAGAAGGTCGTGACCTTCGTAATGCAGTCTTGTGAAGAAGAATCTCCAACGACAATGGCCGTTTCCGAATTCATAGGAGTAATCCTCGGATCCCTGAATCATCGCAGCCTTCACAGCAATGCGTCCTTCGTGGTAATAGTGTATTTGTATAAAAATACCGTCTGAATTCCCAATTCAAACAAACGACTATCGCAATGGTGTAAGTATGCGTGCCACGCATCCTCGAGCCAAGGATGTGCGGAACGTGCGTCTTGGATCCTCGGTACAATTCGGACACGAATAAAAAAAATAAAAAATGGCCGCATCCTTCATGATGCACTTTTCAAGGACGCGAGGGTCCTTCAAGGCACTATTTGGAAATAGCCATTGACTTGCTCTACATACTAGCGAATCAGGGAAAGCCGTTGTCGTTACATATCTACTATAAACGTACACTGTACAAAAACTTCCCAAATAGTAATGGAAGTTATTAACACATACACAGTGTGGGACACTTACCAGACTGTAGCTTGTAAATATAGCACATGTTCAGCACCTTTACTATTCAAGTCTGGTAACACCAGTACACATACGACTGTTTTATAAAATTGCGTAGGAACGCTACAACTGATGTATGGGAAATCATTTCACCATACCGACTTCCTTAACACTCCTATAGGTAGAGACCTGAAAAATACGTGTTTTCTTTTAACCGCAAGCTAGAGTTCCAACTACTATAGGACTGTTCCACGTTCACAATTGGCCGCTGACTTACTAGACACTTCCTGGAAGTAGCTGAGCCAATAATAAAACTGTAACTGCATACAGGTCCATTTCACTGTGTCAGCGAGCAGCTAATAAACAGCTGATGTCTGCATGATTTCACAAATTTCTTGGAAGTGAATCCGTGAAATTTTCCGACCTCTACCTATAGGCCTACATCGGTATGATAATTTTACAAAATTATTTTTTTTACAGTACGTGACTATGCTGAGGCTGGAGACATCGCGAAGAGCGAATGTGGAAGGGTAGCAGTGCACAGACGGAGGTTGAGGATTGTGTTGGGGAGAGGAGGAGGGTGTATGCTCTATGTATCACACCTGACGAAGGAAGCGAGGTGATTCTGTCGCTGCATATTTCATCAGTACCCCCTGGGTGGGATTCCCCCTTCTTCTGGCGCATGCAGTTGACGCCTAGCTCCTCTTCTCCGGAGACGGGGCAGTTTGAGAGGTTGGTCGAAGGGGGGTGTATGGCGGCTTGAGGGGGAGAGGCACGGTAGAGCGAAACGACGTTAACGGCCCGCTTAAATATTTACACTCTAGCCCCGGCCTTCCCCAGCCGTCCGCCGCCGACGGAGACGAGCGGAGTTCGCGCGGATCCTCGCAGCAGCGACGGCTCCATTCTCCCCTCATCACCCTCATCCATAGACCTCTATCTCTATCTCGGCTCTCTCCGCCGGGCGTTGTTGGCCCGGGAAACCGAGACTAGAGCCTACCGTGATGCATGTGAGTTCACCTGAGTCAGAGAAACTTTTCGGCAGAAGAGAAACAGATATTCTCAAGTTCTAGTGTAACCTAAGATATCCCAATTATGGTTTTCTAAGCACTGGCGTGCCGTGATCGTTTTTCCAGGAGAAGCATTATTAGATCCGACAATACACTCTGGGCATTTGACTTTACTATGCGTGAAGAAATCAACTACTAAGATTATTCTCCTGTTACTGGGGCTGTGTAATGCATACTCCCTACCTCGCTTCCGCACATTACTGGCATAAAGAGTGTAGGCCTACCTGGCTCTACGAGTCTAATGGTTCCACAGACAACTCATAGCTGTTTATAGTCATTGCTTAGCACCGCTTACCTTGGAACAATTCCACGCTTCACCACAGTTTCTAGGGTCTTATTTACAACTACTGAATTAAAAAGAAAAGTTGAATACAAAGTGAAGAGATTTAGGTCAGCTCTTAACACCTAGGTCTTTAGCGCTGGTGAGGGGAGATGAGGTGGGTATGGAGCAGCGATGGCATCAGGGGGCGTGGGAAGCGTGAGATCTCTGGGGAGCCTCTCCGACCAGCGGCATCTTCCGGCATGATTCCCACGTGCAAAAATCTGAGGCCCTACCTCGCTGGGAATCAGACTTGGATCGCCTTGATAGTAGGTGAGTATTCTTGCCACTATGCCAACCGCGGACTCTTAAATACTTAACCAGTCTGTCACTTACATAAGTGGGATTTTCTCTTTGAAAACCGTGAACATACAATTTGTGGCAGCACAGCTTTCTTTATCCGTTTCTTAAATAACTGCAGTTTGTATGTGCTTGAATATGTTAGCCCGAAACTTTTGAAAACAGTTGTTCATAAGATCTTACTCAGGTTTATATTGCGCCGAATGCATTTGTAACAAAACTTTTTTATGATATAATGTTGCAGTTAATCTCTCCGGAAAATGTAGTCCATCCCTTACGATTTCCAGCATTGTGTCTACCGACATGGTAAAGCAAAAATGGCATTTTAAATAGTTTTTAATGGCTACAGTAACGTAAACTAACTTAGGTTTGCTACAGCAAAAACTCGAACAGTATCTTGCACTCCGAAATTAACGTTGCGTTGCAACTCTTTTCTTTTATGATCGTAGTCTGTGACCATTGTTAAGTGACAGCCTGGATCATTCCGGCTTTCGCGCTTACTTGGAATGTACTGGACGAGTTGCCGACCGCCCTCAAGTTGCGACTATTATTCTTAAGATTGTTTAATACGTTTACCTCTGTAAACTATGTTTCCAGATTCTATGCATGAAACGGGTATTATTTTTGAAGTTAACTATTGAAACATAGGATGTATACAATTTCGGAAACTATTTTCTGGTGCAGGGGTAATATGAAACTCCCAACCAGCAAAGTACTTTGGAAAAGTTTTCTTCGGGTGCCAGCTTATAACGGATCAGGAATACCGTTACTTGCTCGCTCCCTCTTCAAGATGTTACATGAGGTTATAACGGAAAGGGCAAAATTTCAGCTAGGGGCGTTCAAGTGTAATCCAAGCACAGTTTTCAAGTGTCCAATAAGTCGCGAGACCCTGAATTGCTTGTAGGCTTTTAGACATATCCTGGTGATCCAGCGTGGCTGAGCAAATCCACCTGACCCCAGCAGGTTACTTCATATAATCACCTTTTTTACTATGCAGAAAGAAACCGAGACAATGTAATACGAAGTAAGGGTTTTGGTGATTAACATGTCTTCTTCTCAGCTTTTTAACTAAAATAACTTGTTTATTGCATACGTTTAAGAACAATATTAGTCGAAAGAAGATGCATAAACACTGCAGAACCTGTCACCTTGGAAAGATTACTACGCCAAGTGTATGGCTCTTTTATTTAGCATTAAATTTTTAATGGTTACAACAGAATTGTCTGATAACATACTACATTCAACAAAAATGTCTCCTTTATTAATTTCTCCAAGCAATTTTTTTAACGGACGTACACATTTATAAATAACGACATACTTTACCTGCACATGATTAACTATAATGGCACTTAAAATGCGAGTCTTAAACTGTATTTTACTCTAACACACGCCCACAAGGAAATTGAACTGTTAAGATTTTGCCACCCGAAAGGAAATTTATATAATGTCCTATTCTGCGAATAGCCTTATTATGAATCCTACCTGTATTTTGACACAAAAGTATATTATTTCGCCATGAGGTGTTACTAATATTTGCCTTACATACACCAAAAAGTATATGGGACAGGTGTAAAATAGTTATCAAAGAAAATCCCATACAGCACACAATGTTTCGTTACATTTCGTAAATATTTCACTGAAACATCTCTAACATCTCAGTAACATTACGAAACATTTCAGAGATGTTTAAGCAACATATCAGAAATGTGGATATGTCCTCACTCAGACACATTACCGAGAAATGTTTCAGAAATATTGCAGTGTAATGTCTCAGAAATATTGCAGTGAAACGTCTCAGAAATATTGCACTGTAATGCAAAGTCGCTTTGCAGTAAAACACAAAAACATAAAAATACTGTTAGTATTATGAAAAACATAATTTTTTCTGTTATGCGTATACTCGACAGCGGTGCTTTGACACTTTTATAATCATGTAAATATTCATCTTGACTTGACACTTCATTTTGAATGTATTGATGCTAACCACTCGACTACTACGACTTGTGATGTATTGACGTAGTTAATTAAATGAGAGTTTGATGGAGAAACTCATTAGCATTATAAAGATTAATATGCGACAATTTCAATAATATTTCGGGCTTTAACTAGAGGTAAGGTATTAGTTGATATTTTTTAAGAGATCAGTATGAATATCCATAGACTCTTTGTTATACATGGATAAACAGTTTGAACTGTCAATATTAAGAACTAAATTGTGTTTAACTGAACAGGTTTTTTTTTCATGTTGAAATAGCAGGACAATAAGGAGTGTTAAGTACTTACAATATACCTACTTGTTTGGAACAAATAGGTACTAAAACAAGCCTCCTATTCAACAAGCAACATGGCTACTCAGCGATAATGGCGGCGAATGTCTGGACCACGGTAGTAGAAGAACAGGTCTGGACACTCGCCTGGAAACTTGACTCCCTTGTTTTGCTGTAGTTCACCAAGTTACCGAGGATATTGTGTTTTATTGGCGCTTCAGTTAGGGTGGTCGGACTCAAACTCCGCCCACTTCCTTTCCACTGAGATAAACAATTTATCAAAACGTATTTTTTTAATCAATTTATGAAATACTTCCTTCGCTCACAAATTTAAGAAAAGGCTCCATCAATCTTAATTTACTTTATAAATATATCAATGGAAAAAAGTGGGCGGAGTTTGAGTCCGACCTCCCCAACTGAAACGCCAATAAAACACAATATTCTCGGCAACTTGACGAACTACAGCCAAACAACAAGGGGGTCAAACAAAATACATTGGTAGATAGGCGAGTGTCCAGACCTGTTCTTCTACGACCGTGGTCTGGACTAACGTTTCAGAGACCTATATGAAAAATTCTTATTGAAATAATAAAACACATTATTTCTGGAAAGCTACTGGAATGTGTACTGGGAAATATAAGCCATATCGTTTTGTTGGAAGTTTCAGCGGAAAATGACTGAGACCAACCTGTATGTAACATGAGATACGTAATATTACATTGGAACGTTTCAGAAATGTAAGTGAAATATTCAAATGAAATGTTATATAAACGAGACATTGTAAAGTCTTCGAAATGTTTCTGAAACATAACTAAAACATTGTGTGCTGTATGGGTAGTGATTATTAACATTTACCAGTGGACAATATAAGTTTTGCTTTAAAAAACATTTCTAGCACGCAGTGGCTTGGAAAACGCGCAATATAACAGATACCAATATCCACAAAATGTAATTTCTAACAGTTGTAATTTATAATATTTTACTTGTAATTAACCAGCGACCATTGCAGCGAACATCTCAACTTGATGTTTCGGAGACCTGTTTGAAACGTGCTTATTGAAATGTTACTTTGCAAAATTTCTGAAATGTTTCTGCAATGTGTGCTGCGAAATATATAATCGCTCGCTGGTAAAAGTCTCAAATGAATGTTTCTGAGACCTATCTGAAAGATTTGGATTGAAATGTTACATTATAATGTTTCTGAAATATCTCTGAGACATTGAAATAAAATGTTATGTGAGTGAGATATTGTAAATTTTCAAAAGCGTTTCTGAAACATAACTTAAACATCGTGTGCTGTATGGGATATTACGCTCTATGTATTTCGTTCGAGCAGGTAGAAACTAATCGGATACGGTCCAGACTTCACAAAATTAAGGATGACTAATTTCTTAATGCTTACAATATTTATGCCATAAGTTTGTGTGAACATTTTATGTTGTCTTTTTGAAGTAGAGGTTCTAATGAACAAAAAATTTCATCTTGTTGAAAATGTCTACCATTTATAGTTTGTCAATAAAAGTTCATAAAGAAATCTGTGATAATCACGTAATAGACAAAACTGTTGTTCCCATCAGAGATTGTTCACATGATAGTTGTACATAAGCCTGTATACATCGATCGTCCAGTCAGAGAAATGTAGGCTAATCTGTTATTGAAAAGCATGTCAGTCAAGTTCAGCACACTTCAAAAATCTTACATCAATACAGTTATGCCCAGTCCTCATGATTGCGATGTTTCAGGTGTGGATTTCGGTAAAACGCGACCAACAATTGGGCGCTTACTATGATTTAGCCGTTTATTTCAGGAAGTGTTGCTTACTTTTCAATGTACTTAATGCAGCAGCAGACACATGTCTTCATTTTCCTTGTAAAAAGTGTCGCCTAGACGCTTTCAACAAGAATACCTTTTTTAATAGTTACAACCTCTTCTTCTAAAAGACAACATTCAGTTTTCGCACAAGCGTATGGCAAAAAACCTTCAATAACTAAGACAGTGGCCACCCATATTATTTTCATGTAGGGTGCACGTTTTCAGAATTGTTTATGCTCAGTTTAAGATTTAGTTAGCATTAGACAGGATGCAAAACGACGTTGCTTATTTTCAAGTGTTTTCAAATATTTTTCAAAAAAAATTATGTACATTTCGTTTTCAGGGCAAGGAGATATATCCTCTTGAATGTTTTCATAAAAAAATAAGTTCCACTGTAAAATATACGTCAGTTTTCAAAAGGAATCGCCTAGACAGTTGTTTATATGATTAGAGTACATTCATAAAACAGTAAAAAATATGAAATATTTAGCAAACTCTTGGAGCAATAACCCTCCTTCGTAGTTACTGTTTACTTAAAACTGAATCGAAAGATGCTGCTAAACTTTCTTCCGATTACATTTTGAGTTATAATTTACGAATATGTGTCAATGGCTTCTTACAACTGGTAATTTCAAATAATAAGCCGTTGAATTTTTTCTTCTATAAATTCGTTAAAGACTTTATACACTATTGATAAGTATAGTATTTTCGTGTAGAATATTCTCAATAACACGGGTACTACACATTTTATTGCGTGCACAAGAACTACAATTTGGAACTCTCTGCAATGCATTTCAAGCGCGGGTAGGGAGATAACTTACAAGGGCGTGAAATACAGACAATTTTCATCACCATGATTTTATTTTTTATTTGTACCAAATATTTTCTATTATTTTAGACACAAAATGTGACTAAATTTGGCTCTTATAAAATGTTATTATTTCACATAGTTTTTGTGTAATGGCCCATTAAAGCCAAAATTTGCATGTTTACGTTTTAAGGACTACACTTAAACCAACTGACATACCAAAAAAAAATTCACAGTGGATAAAGACATCTCAGGCTACAATGTCACGTTCATAAAAACAAAGAAAAAAAAACCTTTTTGTATTTAAATAAAAATGCTGAAATTAAAAAAAATGAATATGTGAAAAATTCAATATTTTTTTTTTAATACAAAAATACTTTCCTTTGTGGTTTAACATAGCTAAATTTGTAGCCTACAACATCCTTATTCACTGTGAATTTTTTCAGTTTGGTAAGTGAGTTGGTTTTAGTGTCGCACTTAAAACGGAAACATGCAAATTTTGGCTTTAATGGGCCATTACACAAAAACTATGAGAGATAAAAAAGTTTTATAAGAGCAAACTTTTATCACATTTTGTGTCAAAAAAAATTGGTGCAAATATAAAAATAAAAACATGGTGATGAAAATTGTGGTAGACCGTACCCTTAGTTGCACAACCACTCCAATCTACCCGCAGATACGTCGGTTATTGATTTTGGGGAAACGGTTGGCCGGAGGATGTTTTACCAAGGCGACCTATTTTGTAGTTTACCACATGTTCTTTCATAAACAGGCATCAAACCACGAGACAATGTTGCGGGTACGCAATGCTATACGATTGCAATTTCGCATACCCCGTTTTCCTACAAAGGGGATTGGTTCGTACCAGTATCAAGTAGTTAAAAAACAGGTCTTTGTATCCTCCAACACGTATTCTTATGCTTTTTGCGATACCTCCAGCGGTTTTCGATGGGTTCATTAAAATCGATTCTGCACATCCATTTTCATGTGGTCGTAACGCCAAACTGTTAAATGTAAACCCTGACTTATTTTGCATAAGGAATCACCCCATAAAGTTTTTCGGTCGAATTCAAACTCATCCTGTATAAAGGATGTCCCGTAAGTTCGGTTTCATAGTGTAAATAGAAATTGGCGAAATACGGAATATTTTAATGGTGATGTAGTGTGTTGGCGTAATACAACGGCAGTGTGTTTCCATGTGTCATTGCAACAGAAAATGTTCAAAGCGATGGCCGCGATGTGCTCTGCACACGCGTATGCGATGGTTCAAGTTGCTTTGCACACGGTGTAACATGGCCGGCGGGATGAAGCTGCATGCAGCAGTAATGCAATTAACAATAACATTTCATTGCATTTCACCTATTCAAACTTTCTTAATGAGATCGGACTTTTCCTATGAGATCGGACTTATGATACATACTGTATCTGACATCTGACACGATGTAGCTGTCTACAGACCAATAAAAACTTGCTGCAAATATTACAATAACGAGATTTTTGTGATAATTGAATGTTTCCTCCAATGGGTTCGTATTACAAACAGGACAGTTTTTTTGGACATACGCCATTGCAGGCGAACGTTGCCGTATTTATGAAAATCCCACAATAAAACAAAAAAAAAACACAGAAGGAAGCCAGTAAGCTGTAGTCGACAGACATAGAACATGCAGATAATTCCTGCAAAGAATGTAGTCATATCCTAGAAGACGAGTTTTATTGTTGGTTTGTCTGCAACACGACAACATTCGCCCGCAATGGCGTATGTCCAAACAAACTTTTCTGTTTAAAGAGATTCTTATTGGCTCAGTCAAATAAAGCAACAGCTCCACGTACAAGTGAAAGCCAGTAATATTTTGGTGAGCTGAACGTATGTTGAAACCCAGCAAAAATACTAGTTTTCCCGCGAAAAATTGCCATCTCTAGTCGTCATGCAAAAACTGGCTGAGGTAATTTTTTTGTAAGAGGAAAATTTATTTCCAAGTAACGTCTACAGAACTGACACCATCTCATACAAACGTGACATTATGATTTTTGCCCACTTGAACGTCCTTGAAGGCCAGGGCCACTTGTGAAGGTTGAATTGCAAAGTGCTGGATTTTTGGCTGGCAAACCACCTGTAGCCCGCACAGTCACGAGTTACAGGGGCAACAGAACTAGCGGCCGCCGGTATGTCTGTTTGTTTGCCCACTTTCTTGGCAGACTACACAAGAGCGCGGCAGTTAAATGGTGTGTTTGTACATACCACGCGTGCGCCGCCGCCATCTTGCCACGTCAGCAGGCTGTCCACACCTTGCCGCTAAACTTAGCCTAGGCCAGGCCGTCGAAACGATGACGTATACTCCATTTCACATCACTTGAAAAAAGTTTGACCGTTCCTAGGGCAAATACTTTTTCGTGTCGTTTGATGTTTTATGCAATGCACGTTGAAACTGTACAAAGTTGACCTGATTTTTTATTATGGCCAAAGCGGTAGACCGAATTTTTTACCCGGGAGGGGAGATACTATTTCTGTTGCAATGTACTATACAACGTATATCTAAAACATACTGAAAAACTTTAATAGGTGTTTGCTGAGATGAAAATAGAATGTTAAATGTAGCGAACCATGGCCCAGCTCACATAGGAAGCGCTACAGACGTTTCCAAAGTTTGAGAAAAATATAAACACATTTTGTAATGATTAGGAAACTACTTGCTTGATAGAAACAAATTTCTTGATTCGAAATAGTTTTACCGAAAGCAATAATTACATGAAGAATTTGTACATTTAACACATCTCAATTACGCTGAAATGGGGTGGCAATACCCGTATTTCTTTGAAAAATGTATGTGTCAGTAAAACGTTGGTATTTTTGATTAAACATAATTAAATGGCGGGAAATTTATAAAAATAAATGTGTGTTGCAAAAACTGTCCAACGCTCGTCCTTTTAGGGCAATCATTAAGGACGTTGGACCCGTAAAAATTCAAAATGTTATATTTGAGCCAAACACTGTTCAACTTTTACACATCAGATAACATGTCATTTCCCCAAATAAAAAAAAAATAGGGCCCATAGTTTTAGCATTATGATCTATCAAAGTCACAAAATGGCAGTTGCGGTGTAGCCCTAAAATGACGATTGTTAGGCAGTTTTTGCAACAGATATTTATTTTTCTAAATTTACTGTCATTTAATTATGCTTGATCAAAAATAGCAACTTTTTACAATCACATACATTTGTCAAAGAAATGAGAGTAGCGCCACCCACTTTCAACATGATTGAGGTGTGCTAGATGTACAAATTCTTCACGTTATTATTGATTTTGGTAAAACTATTTTGTAACCAGAAATTAGTTTCTATCAAGCAAGTAGTTCCCTAAATGTTATAAAAATTGTTCATTTTTTTCTCACACTTTGGAAGCGTCCAAGACATGTCATATGTGAGTCGAATCATGGGTTCCCTATATTTAACATTCTATTTTTACCACAGCAAACACCTGTTAAAGTTTGTCGGTAAATTTTAGATACATGTTGTATAGATATCACTACATGCATACACTGAGTTTGAATGCTTGGAATGATTGCAGTTATGTTTATTTTATAGGTAGGCTACTAACAGATAGGTTTGTAATATTTATTGAAACTGTAGGTAGTTTGAAGGAAGGAAGGGTGGAAGAGATACATCCCTACATCCCTCACCCCCTGGATACGCTACTGATTGTCACAACTAAAATGTACCTGCTTTTATGTTCTAACTAGTAAGGAGTTTGGAGATCTTAAGAGTCGCACCTTAAGAGTTAGTGCACGCTAGCTTTTTTTTATACGATCGAGGCATGGAAACGGGGATGGCTATAAGTCAACACGTCCGTCAAACACAATCGCTAGGGACTGGAAAATTTCGCGAATTCAATGCCTTACATGTTAGAATCTACTATCCTATGCATACTCAAGCCCCGACCATTTGTCCATTACTTGCTACTCACTGGAACAGCAAACAATTATCGAATTGACGGGGCTTGAGTATGCACAAGACAATGGATTCTAGCACGCGGGTAATTAAATTCGCGAAATTCTCCAGCCCCTAACAATCGCATGTAGGCGCGAATGACTAAACTAGCGCGCAGTGTTTTCGTAGAATCAGTTTTCCAATGGGACATCAAGCGATGGCCCTGTTATTTTATGTGTGGAAAGTATTAGATGAAGTCCAATGCAGGTTTCTATAATTCAGTTTTCTGATTACAGATGACATTTATTCAGCTACAGCAACGTATAAACACTCAGTAAAAATGCAGTATAGGGACACATTCATCTCGGCATGCTGGGATTGGGCAGGCATTGCCGCGTACGGGACAATGAGTGGCTATCAATATAACTAGATGCTTAAGGGCACCGCCTACCCGCGCGTGAGAGGCTCAAAAGCGACGGAGCAGTAAGGTCGACCTTGAAGCGCGCATCAAATGCCGCATCACCTCAACGAGCCAAGCGCTGAACTAGCGTGCAAGCTTCCCACCGAATCGTTTTTACTATGGGACATTAAGTGGTAACCATATAATTTTATTGGTGAAAAGTCTGCAACTAAGATCAGTGCAGGTCGCATTCTGAGTTTCACATACATCCGGTTAGTATATTTTGAAGTACGGAAGCCTGAAAAAAGCCTTTTTTAGCCATGTTGGAAGGTTTAGAAACAGTGTTTTTAATAAGTGTGGCGTCTTAATAATGAGGTTCCTACCTTGTCTGAAGTTTGTTTTCTTTTCGTACGTTGGCACAATGGACTCAAGTGGAATATTTTCGTACAAAAGAAAACCTGTTTACGAACACACTGCAACACATTTGAAGAGTGGGGTAGGCGGCCGCCTTAAGACAGGCGCCTAACCGATTACGCTACGGGGGCCGGCGCAATAGAGCTTTGAATATTTCAAAGAAAATATTAGTCGAGGAGACTGTCACTTGTTGGTTCTACTGGAACTGTAATTTGTTTCTAACAAGAGCTGTGGTCCATATCAAAGCTATAGTTGAGAGCGATTCTTTCTTCCCTAGTCGGAACCTAAAACCCATAGCAAATGAATAATATATTGACTAACGAATGCTCTGAGATGCCTATTTCACTGCATGCGCAGTAAATTTCACTTTGACTTGTACCTGACATCACATAATGTAACTAACAGGTGCACTTATAAATGTCAAACACAAAGTAGAGTGCAAAAAACTGAGTAACCTTAACAAGATCCTCGTTTTGGTAGATTTTTGAGCAAAAACTGAAAAGGTTCTATGTAGGTTACTGCTATCTTCAGAGAACTAGTTAAAACACACTTTATATATATATATATATATATATATATATATATATATATATATATATATATATATATATTTGTTTCTCCAGCAGAATTCAAACTCAAAAATTAAAAGTGTGTTTCCACTTTTTTAAAGAGAGAATTTGGGCACTAATAAGTTGTATATTTGCGTTGCTACGTTTGTAAAGATTTTTTTTTTATTTTGCAAATATTTTCTTTTATTTGTTTTGTTTGTAATACTGTACACCGCATACTTAAGAGGGTATTAAAACAGCTGCAGGAATTTACAAATGCCTGTCGTCTTGTGTGTGTGCGTAGCATTGCAGGTTAGCCCGATATTGCACGGATCCAAAGTATATCTGGAACCCTTTTGCTGTTTGACTGATCTGCGGTTTGTGCAAGAAGGAGTTAGGGGGCTTTTTGGAGTAGGGAGGTGGGTGGGTGGAGGAATGGTTGCTTCTCAAAAAGTTTGTTACAGTGCATCAAACGACGAATACATACAAATCATATAAGGCGAAAAATTACTCTTTCCATAAACAATTGGCTACGAACGAAGTTGAAAGGTAATTTTGCTAGTTGCTCTTTTTTTTTTCCTTACATAGATTTCTTTATTTTCTGCGAGTTGTCAAGCTCGCTCAAATATAGGCCTTTGTATTATTGAAGTATGTTTTATTAATAAGAATGTTAACGAAATTTTGAAAACATGCCCCTTACACTAAACTAAAATTTCATTATTTTGTATAAACTTTTTTGACCTCTGTTTATTTTCGCATTATCGTTTAAAACAGCTCGATAATGTGTTATTTATCGCCTTCTTGAGATATATTCAGAAAGATTTAGTTTTCCCCTTCGAGTTTCAGGGGCCTGGGATACCGATAACAGAACGTTACCGAAATTGTCACAAGTTTGGACAGTAAAATATTACAACTACTGCATACTAAAGAATATATAATTATAACCTACATCTATCTAACACGTTAAAACATGGAACTAAATACATTTGTCTCATAATTTAATAATTCAGTAAGGGATAGTAGTAACAAATCGTCATTTCGGAGCTTAGTCACTAGGGGAACTAGTAGGTATGACGGTAACATTTCCAACTACAGCAATATTGACAGAGCACCGATGTACTGGTGGCGGTAACAATTATTTCAGGAACCAAACGAGTCAATAAAAGGGTCAACGTCACAGAGCCGGTAGATATGTAAAGTACAGAACTGCACCAGAGTTACAACTCTTATACAGACTGTATCAAAATTAGATAGATAAACTTCGGCTGCAGGTTCAGCAAGGAAAAGTTAGTCGAAAACACATATGAAGTACTGTCTGAAATTAACCCGAAAGTCGGTACACATTTTGAAGTTGGATCTAAAGCATTAGTAAATTACAAACAATGGTGTATATCAGCGTAATCGCATTGGTAGCCCTCTATAGAATAAGCGAATTTGCTAAACGCCTCTAACTAATGCATTTTATGTTTACTCCCCACCATTTCAATATTTATTTCCATGGGATATTTAAATGGTTTGTTAATTTTTTCCACGTAGCGGTATTCAATATAAAAGGAAAATATCAACAATAATTAAGTTAAATTAAGAGTTTAACAATATTTATGTAAATTGGCATGTCTAGAGTAAATATCAGGAAACGTGTAGAACTACCATATTCGCAGGTACAATCACAATGCAGTAGATCGTACTTTAAGGTTATTCGAGAGTATAAGTGTTTCATGCAGGGAAACTTTATACGCAGCGGTTAATACTTTACTTCAATAGGTGGGTCATTACACAAAAGTAATGTACGATTTAAAACGTTCGTATGCGGTAAATCAGCGTGAAATTAAATAAATTTGCTGTGCAGCTGACGATCCTGCAAAACCCCCAGATATACATAACTGTAAATTAATAATCGTCAAAAATGTTACTGTAATGTATGTACACTTGTGCCACTCTTTGTAACGTAATCTGGTTTCTATTGTTGTCATTAGACTACGGATTTGTTATTTTTACCGAAATTGTACTGTTAAGAAAACATTTGCAATAGTTGTTATAACCTAAGAGAAAGTGATGTTACATGAGAAAATGAGGAATACTCTTTTTATAGGCGCGTAATTAAATAATTATACTTTACGTAAATTTGTGATACTAAAATGCTATATGCAGTAAAGTTATAACAGGTTTATACTGTAATATCTAAAGATATAGTAACTCCTGAACTGTTGGGCCAGCCGTACGATTTGTTTTAAGAATAAATTTCTGGCCCAGACTGAAACAAATAAGTGCCGCGGAGCACTGAGTGTATCGACTATGTGTAATTGAATATGTTGTCTTCAAATACCACAACGATTGTCATAAAACTATTGTAATAAATTAATCAATAATACAGCTCCAAAAAAACTTGGCAAGTTTGGAATTATATGGCGTATTATTAAATACAAATGTCTTAATTATCGCACAAGGTTGCCTGATGTAAAAACTGAAAGCTTCACCATTTTTGGGTTATCTCAGTCACAAAATAAACTCTGCAATAACTGGCAAGTGAGTTACCATAAATCAGTCTTATTGCCCACGCGTTTCTGGCTTCGATGGTGTAAACTAGCCATGTGAGAGAGACGGAACATTGAATGAGTCCATATGTACTAACATATATCGAGTACTCGATTATCTGGTCAAATGACCTCGTCTCGTCGACAATGATTAGAGACGGTGTCACAAGGAGAGGAACTGTGAGGAACCAGCCAGCATTCCCCTCGGAGTGACTTCGGAAAACCATGGGAAAAGCGAAATTACCGGAACCGGAAATCTGCGAACGCATGTCGAACGTGTTGCTGTAACGCCACAACGCTCGGTTCTCAATTGTCGTGCTATCTGAAACCTTTGCGAAGGTACCGGATTAATTATACGGGTTTTTGACGCTTGGAGTTGGAAATGATTTTGCCTTCGCAGCTACGCTGGGCTTCAGTCGTATTTGTTACTTCTTGGCTATGGTACCCTTGCCAGGAATCTCACCCACGCTTGTACTGAATACGAACGTTGCACAATTTCTTTCACTGTCTACTGTAGGCGGTCTCTGTAAATACGCAAACAACTGTAGCCATTTCAACAGGCGAGCAGAGAGCATCGCTAATAGCCAGAAAACCATACAATAATGCTAGTATTTCTTGCCGACTTAAGGTGGGTTCACAATGTCTCGACGAGCCCGACGCAACAACTCCGACTCAACAAAATCTGAGTAGCAACCAATAAAAAGCAAACATCAGTCCGACAAATTGACTGACGAAACTAAATTCTATTTCTAATTTTCGCCGTGTTGGGCCTTGCAGAAAAAGGAGATGCAACATTACAAAACGACATTTACTAACAACTGAAAATACTTCGTATACTTCATTTGTATGAAAAAATGTTTTATTTACAATAACACTTCAAGCCAGATAAACTTCACCAAATATACCTTGACATCAGTTAATTTTTGCGCCAGATACACATTGCTTGTTTATAAACAAAGCAAGTAGGTTGTTTTCGAAATCATAATAAATATTTTTTTCTAAACATGCTTTCAGTTCAGCGAAGAACATTATGCATTATGTTTGTGTTGCCTTTTATTTCGCGACAGTAAATAAATAAATAAATATATATATATTTATTTATTTACATTTTCGCTCGTGCTTTCATGAAACAGCTGATTGAGATAATACATTTGGATAAAATATGGTGGCTTCTACTTTTTGGTACTGCTGACGACCATACCACGACGTACCACATGTCGACATGTCGGAACATTTTGAAAGCTACCAGAAACGTCGGGGCTGCCTTGCATAAATAACTGTTGTGTCGGAGCTGTTGTGTCAACCTCGTCGGGGCACTAAGAATAATATGAATCCACCTTTGTACTTAATTACCCTCACGTGAGATGACAACGGACTTGAAAATACTACACTGGAAGACGATAAATATTTAGGTACTTGCTATTTAATCAGCAGCCATGCTAAAACAGATGTAGTGTACTCAATCATAATTGTGTATATGAGCTTATATACTTTATAAAGTATTGATACCTAAACGGCTCCATCGTAAACCAAAGGCAAGTCCATCTCTTAATTTAGGCCTGAATTTATTTAGTAATGACTTTTCCAACAATTACTAACCTACATTGTGAAAACATGTCTTGCCATGGCACTGTTCCCTCATTATTGAAATAAAACTTTTAATTATCTCTAACTATTGTAGCACTGTTCAAAATGTTTCCTCTTGTTCATCGCTGAAGATCATGCATAACTTCAGGGTCTCATCTTTAACCCACCTCAAAGGAGCAGTCGTCGACATTTTTACGATCCATTGTTTCAGGAGGTGTGTTAATTTGAGAAATTCTTCTACGTAGGAAATTGCGTAAAGCACAACATGCCAGAACTACTGTATGGAAAATGCGAAATCGGGATGCTAAGATTCCGAAAGTATTTCCGACAACACGTCGAGCTCTGGACAAGCGATAGTTAAATATTCGTTCCTCCTTATACAGTGATTCCCTTCGGAATGGCTTTATAAGGTCTGTACGCATAGCAAACGCCTCATCACCAATAAACACACAATCAAGAACTCTATTAGACGTAGATATGCGTCGCGGCAATGGAACTCTCAGGTTATTGTTCACGAGTTTCACATAAAATTTTGTATTGTTAATGACTCCGCCGTCAGAGGCTCTGCCGTTTGTACCCACATCACAATACACAAACTCCCAGTTAACGTTTGCTATTGCCAAAAGAACCACACTGTTTGATTTCTTGTAATTAAAAAGGTACGATCCACTTCCCTTCGGTGGCGTAATCCTGATGTGCTTGCCATCTATGGCGCCTAAGCAGTGAGGAAACTGCCACTTCCTTTCGAATTCAACTGATATTTGCATCCAGTCCTTTTAAGATTTCGGAAACAGCAACAAATAATAATATGTAATCATATCGTTACTCTAATTAGTAAACCTCGCAACTCCAAAATTGAGAATTTTACAGGAGACAAAAAAAACACATTGCCAAATTGTACCCATTATGATTAAATGATTGATAACTTAGAAGGTAACAATACTTACCTTCGTACGTAATTTAAAATATGTATAGGTCACATTTTTAACTTAAATACATTTGTATAGGAGTTAAGAGTTTTGCACATAGTTTATTTGGGAGATACGTGTTTTTCACAATGTTCAATTAGGTATCAAACTGTGATAAAAGATACTAAACACGGTAGTAAGGAGTCGTATTCACTTACAAATTACTTCAATAATTAAAAGTGTAATGCTAACTCTACGAGTCTCGTCTTGAAGATTGTTCGTGACGTTTCAAAACTCTTAACTCCTGCTACATTCAACCATAACCTACGGCATTGCTCAACGAAAATATTAGTAAACCTCATAACTCCTTGCTCATTTTGTTACAGAGTTTAAAGATATTTTGTACATGCAACATAACATTATTTAACACGTTATACATTTCCTAACACCTTTTCATAATTTAAGTTCGTAATCCACATAACGCACGTTTTTGCCACAAGAACATTACCACAGCTTGGACTTAGGAGGTCTGTCAACATGCAATAATACATACCTACTGGGGTTACGTGTTTTGTTTTTCTCGCATATAACAAAGACAACATTTTTTTGGAGTTAGAGGTATTAAACATTGATGCGACTAGTTCTGTTTTAGAAGTTGGCACAAAAATGTAATTTTGGTACAAAAGAGGAGTTACGAAGTTTGCTCATTAGGGTAACGATATAACATTAACATATTTCCAAACGCAAATTAATTAAAAATTATGCATCTGTTTCAGGCTGAAGACAACATAGATGGAAGTAACATTGAAGCAGAAAGCACAGAAACATCTGTATGTACTGGTAAACCCGATATATCAGGAACACCGACTTCAGCTCATGCACATGAATCTACTTCCTGCAGCACCTCACGTTCTAAACGTTTTCATAACAACAAAAAAAGATTACGAAAAGACAGACGAGGGCATGCCGTTGGTAGGGAAAAAATTAAAATCTTTTAAAGAAGAAGACTGTTACGATAAATTTGGCAAACATGTCGCCAACAAACTTCGAGCCCTCACAGCTAAACAGTACATGTTTGTACAAAAAAATGATCAACGATGTATTATTTGAGGTAGAAATGGAACCATTAAGTAGGTACTCTGGAGTTTCAGATATGAGGCAAGTCCGAAATAATTTCGGCATGCTTAGTTGTCGTTATGAAT
Source organism: Medauroidea extradentata (assembly GCA_003012365.1). Taxonomy (NCBI): domain Eukaryota; kingdom Metazoa; phylum Arthropoda; class Insecta; order Phasmatodea; family Phasmatidae; genus Medauroidea; species Medauroidea extradentata. The sequence goes on along the minus strand of PNEQ01105784.1, from coordinate 20,741 downwards.
GGCATCGACCCCAACCCACACACCAACAAAACATTCCACTCCAACTCTCACAGCAACAGAACACCTCAACACAACACATAGAAAATCAAAACATTTACTTACTTGCAGAACAGAACAATTCACAGAATATGGAACAGCAAACTGGTCAACAGCAATACACACTCGTGAATTACTTTCAAACATTTGCAGATAACCAGAACAAATACTAGAACTCTGATAATACACTACTTTACAGCCTTAAAGGTAATAGTTCACATTACATAACAGTTTCATACGTTGATGTATTAAGGAGGTCTATTTTTAATAACTTAACTCTATTTATCGTAACAACGTGAAAGTGTTAATTTGTTATCTTACATATGTTTGTTCTATGTTGTCCATAAAACAAATAAATTACTTTGATTTACTTACTTTTAAATAATCCAATCTGAGTACCTTGTAAATTTCTTTACAAGTTTATGGGATAATCACACTCAGTGTTTACTTTCATATAATACAGTCCATGTCCTTATAACTTCTGCCTGTTGCTAATAATCTCATTGTCGCGGCAAGTCTCATGCGGTGAAATTGCTTTTCTCATACATGTGCTCTGTTTCATGATCTCCAGCGTTACTAATTTCAATAACAAATTGTATGTTTCAACGTCCGTTCGTAGGTAACTTCGCCAGTCCTCAGGCTCACGACGCAATTCACGAAGTAACTTCACACGTGAAAACTTATTTCTTTTAAGCAGCCACTGCCTGGACCAACGTCAATGCCGAGTGTGCTTGCGACGTTTCATTTGCTTTCCTTTTGCTATACAAATTGCAAATAATGAACACAAGAGCAATTCCTCCATGGCGGACTTCTCGCAACTGTGCTGAAAACGGTGTAGTGTGGACACAGTTCAACTGCAATCTTTTGTTTGCACAGTTTTGCCTGCGCAGTCAGAGCTGTGTGCAAAACGTTGCGGGTGGACCGACCTTAAGACACTGAAACAAAGTGTTGCAAAAATCTTTTCGCAAAAACTTCCGGGCCCTATATATTAGTAAGGAAAGGAAAATGTTGTGATTTGAATGACCAGCAGTCTAGAATCCACTATTCTGTGTATACTCGAGACCTGTTATTGTTTGTTGTTCTAGTGAGTAGTAGTTAATGCGTACATACAGGACAGCGAATTCCAACGTGCAGGTAATTTTTACTGGCGAAGTTCCCCTACCTATTAGCTATGGGGAAACATTGAAATGTGCGGTAATTTCGTGGAAGGAGTGCGGTTGCAATGGCTGACGCGGCGCAGAACTTCACCTCCGGAAGGCGGCAGGCAGCGACGCCGCACGCAACCTCGGCTCCTGACGCTCATTTCTTTACGACGCTCCGCGCCAGGGCGGCACGCGAGCGACCTGGTTTACGACTTAGCCCGGGCCTCGTAAATTGCCAGCCCTCGGTCCGGAGTTCTCGACTGCCCCTGTAATCACACCGCCCGCCCGTCCGACGCGATATTCCACCTCCATCCACCCTCGAATACAACTGTTCACGTGGGTCGCTTGCTCGCCCGCGGCTCAGAACTCCGCCGATGTGGCGCCTACAGGAACACTGCTCACAACCACAGCCGTAGAAGAACAAGTCTGGACACTCGCCTGTTCTGACGTATTTTGTTTGACCTCCTTGTTGACTGGCAGTTAGAGCCGCGATTATTTCGCGTATTGATTCTAGGTCAGGTTGAATGCCAATAATGAATACTTCACCACACCTTCTGTGATTATACGACACCTGTTTTAACACGTCTTTGACGACTGCAAGCCAGTGATGAAAAAGGAAACAAGTCGTGGTGGGAACACGTGTTACGGTTAGAAGCCAATTGATATTTGACTTTGGCCAGCGTCTGAGAAGTCTAGGCTGTTGCCAGATTAATACGAGAAATACTCGTGCATCTACTTATAGTTAGGGACCTGAAAAATTCGCGTTTTCTTTTAGTCACAAGCTAGAATTCAAGCAACTATATGTTCGTGTAACTTTCACAATTGCTCCTTGACTTATTTGACACGTCGTGTAAGTCGCTGAGCCAGTAATAAACATTCAACTAAGTACAAGCATATATCACCGTGCCATCGAGCAGCTAATGAACGGATACTGTGTACTTGAGTGCACATATATTATTGGAAGCTAGCCTACAGGCCAGTCCCTACTGATAGTTGATGAAATTGCCACTGGCATGCTGCTTTGCAGGGGTCGGATTTGTGCACGTGAACATAGGAATATAGACGGTTTTTTGGTAAATCACGAACAAGGCGTCAGAGAAACTTACTATTTTGTATACTTTTTCTTTGTGTTACCAATGATGAAAGAAACTTTAGTTAATACTAGTAATTTTTTTGCAGCAGAAAGCCACTACGGTATGGCTTCCAAATAATTGTACATCGATAACGCCTATCTTCACCAGGCTAAACCCTGACCACTGAATTGCAGAGCGCCAGTGGCAATATCATCAACTAGCAGTCAACAAGAGGGTTAAGTTTTCAGACAGTGTCCAGACCTGTTCTTAATGTCGTGCTTACAACTGAATCACATAATATTTAGAAAAACAGAAGTGAACTGGACGATAGGACGGCGAACTCAATTACACACGTCAGAAAAATGGCTTCGCTGACCAGGAACATAGCGGAAACATCTACCGTCAATCACCGTAAGGCAGCTGCCCTATTAGCCGGTATTCAGGCCAATAGGAAACCTGTCGTAAAATGTAGGAGCCAAACAGACATGAAGCTGGTATCAGCAGCCTCGGGCAGCCAATAAGCGGCGAAATTCGCCCGTATCAAATAAGCCGCCACGTTATTTCACATCTGTATTATTATTAATAGAGGACGGAAAATTTCACGGGTTCACTCACGTGTAGGCTAGCTTCCAAGAATATTTGTGAAATCGTGCAAACAGTGAAGAAGGGCCTGTGTACAGTAACAGTTTTATCATTGGCTCAGCTACTTCCAAGAAGCGTCGAGGAAGTCAACGACCAATTGTGAACGCGATACAGACCTATAGTTGCTGGAACTCTAGCTTGCGGCTAAAAGAAAACACGAATTTTTCAGGTCTCTAATATTTAGTCTGTGACTGAATGTATACTGGTATAGAAATATCCAATGGAATGCGCAGTGTTGTCCACAGCAGCAAGAGTAAGGCAATTCGGATAAACTGTACCAGACCCCCCGATCGGAAGAGCTTCCAATTATTTTTATTAAAACTACTAGTAGTCCACCTGCGGCATTGCCCACGTGTATTACTCGTAACAGCGAATGTTTACTTCGATTGAAGGACTTCTTTTTACGCCAGAATACTAGCTCGGCCATCAAGTGTTAGGATAACCAAGCTGCAGGTTGAGCTTACTCTGCATCTGGCTACGTAGCTATAGCTGCCCATGTGGAAAACTGTCGTTAAAGGGCGCGGTTTACCTTAGTTTTCGACGTCTTTTTTTTTAATTTTTGTATTTGTACCAGATAATTTTTCTTATTTTAGACATAAATTGTGATTAAATCTTCCTCTTAGAAAATTAGAGCATCTCTAATAGTTTTCGCGTAATGAGTCGTAAACGTCAAAATTTGCACTTTACGGTTTTATGTACGCCACTAAAACCAATTGACATAACAAACTGATAAAATTCACAGTGTATAACGATGTTGTAGGCTGTGATTTGACATACATAAAAACAAAAAATACTTTTGTATTTAATAAAAAATGCTGAATTTTGAAATTAATTTTTAAAAATATCAACAATTTTTTTGAAAACACAAAAATGTATTTATTTTTGTTTTTATGTATGTCAAATCATAGCCTACAACATTGTTATACACTGTGAATTTGTTCGGTTTGATACGACTGTAGGTTTTAGTGGCGTAGGCCTTCATAAAACCGTAAAGTGCAAATTTTGAGGTTTATGACTCATTACGCACAAACTATGAGAGATAGAAAAATTTCCTAAGAGGAAGATTTAGTCACAATTTATGTCTAAAATAAGAAAAAAAATATCTGGTACAAATTTCAAAAATAAAAAAGTCGTTGAAAACTGAGGTGAACCGCGCCCCTAAGTCATCCCTTCCAATCTGAACAACTGTCCCTGAACTTATTTATTGTCACAGAAAAACAGACCTTGAACATGAGAGAGCATTTTGCTGGTATAAGTAGTATATCTGGTATGTTGACTCGATTACATCTAGCGCGATTATTGATGACAGTACCCTCATTACATACCGTCTAATGTTAATTTAAAATAAATAAAATATTCACCCACAGGGCACATAGAGGTTGTAGAACCATACTTACGGTTTAATTGCAGAATGTTAACTTCCTTATAAATAACATCTCTAATGCTGTATTTGCTTATGTGGATCGTATAATGACTACATCCCCCTCTCCACATGGCGATTAAAGAGTTATTTTCTCATAATCAAATTTGAACAAATTATTTTTCGTATTTACGTAATCATCATTCTGAAGCAATTTAAATCTCAATATCTCATCTAGTTGGGTAGATATCATGGGGCAAATGAAAATAAATTTTGCGCTATTTTATCTTTATAGTGATCTAACTTCACAAAAACTTACCATAACGTGTTGAAAATTTGTATACGTATCCAACTGAGGTAAAAATCACGACGATAACCCTTTGAGTCAAAGAGAATTGACGAATCATCTAAAATATTATTTATTTCTTCATAGCTCTACAAAAAGTAACTCTATATATCTAAGGATTTGATAGCACTCATGGATTCATTCGAAACATTTTCTGTCTTTCATCCCATTAGGGTTTGAATTTCGGAAAAAAAAAAAAAAGAGTACATAACCAGTTAAGGCTATTGTATGGGCGTCAAATTTAAGTGGAAACCGTGACAATAGTCCGTCGATATAAATAGGCTATAAAGACAATTAACTGAAAACACATTTCATCGATTACGAATCATATTTTACTTTTTTTTTTTAAATATCTTTGTAGTAAAATTTAGAAAATATTTTGAAATGTGTTTTCGGTCTCTACGTAAACATCATTCTGAAGCAAACAGCACTTCCATAGCTTTACTGGTTCGGTAGTTATGGAAGAATAATCGAACACATTATACGTCTTTTCACCTCCTTAATTAAAGACTTGAAATCCTATGTTATATATTTGTATACGTATAAAATCGAAGTAAAAATCACGACGACAGTCCATTGGGCTTGAGCTGTACAGACAATTAATAAAAACCCTTTCCCCACTTTTTACTCTTGGGGGTCGAATTTCGAATAATCGGAAAACTACGTTTTGGGAATTCACATAAGCATTATTTTGAAGCAAGAAGCAACTCTGTATCCCGAAGGGTTCGATATCCTATCGATATTTAATCAAAAACATATTTAAGGTCTTTTCATTGAATTTAAAAAACTCTTAAATTGGCTAATATGCATTTTTATCACTGACGCATTGAAGTGAAAGCCATGACGATAGGCCATCGGATTAGAGTTATGTAGACGAATCTTATGAAACACATTTCACCCCTTTTCATTTCCTTAGGGGTCGAACTTTGAAAAATTCCTTCTTAGTGCTTGCCTAAGACCTAAAGAGAAACCACAAAAAAATTATATTGATAGGTCCAGCGATTTGGGCTGCAGTTTGATATATCAGTCAGTCAGTGTTCTGTTTATACGTTTCGATTATTCCAGGCTTATTATCTGGTGCTATTCTTGTTGTCACGTCTTACGCCAAGTGTAACCTCTATCCGAGAATTTGAAAATTCATCGTTACGTCCACCAGTGGTTGAAACACTGGTGTAAACCAGTTGAGGTAATAATCGAACTTCAATCTGATGTTTAAACCACTATGAATGTGATTGGATTAATCTGCTCATGTTATGTAACTGTAATTCACGGCAGATATCAAGGTTGAACTGGTAACATGTTCAAATATTAAATGATAAAAATTGTTTACAGAGAAAATTTACAAATTAAATTACTTCTCAAGAAGTGTATATTTTAAAATACATACAATTTTCCGTGCTAATAAATATGATAAGTTAACTTTCTTGGACCTACCATTATTGAACAAGTTATTTCAAGTTTTTATTTTGAGATAATTGCATTCGAAACTCACCGATACGGTGTACATTCACCAGGCACCAAAATTTCACGGCTTTTGAACGGCTGTATTAGTTATACCGATTAAACCGGTTGGAAAGAAAACAGTACCGTTCATTGCGCACCAGTGGATGCACCGATGAATTTACGAATACGTATACGTATAAACTGTCAATTGTGTTATTATTTAAATAATAAAATGCGGTCCCCTCAAAAAGATTTTGCCTCAAAATTTCCTAGGTGGCCATGGAAATGTATTCCAATAATGTTTATTCTTCCTGTTAGGCCAGCGCAATTTCCTAATTGGCCATTGAAATGTATTCCAATAATTTTGATTCTTCCTGTTAGGCGTCGCAACACAGTACGTAGGTATGTAGGACGAGGCCAGCGCAATATCCGTAATGGAACAAGTTAATATGTTTGACATTTTATTAATTTACCCCACAAATATATACTCTTTATTGGCAATTAATTACGAACAAGTTAATATGTTTGACATTTTATTAATTTAACCCACAAATCTATACTCTTTATTGGCAATTAATTACGAAATGCATTGCTTATGTACTCATTTTTCTTAACTGTGTTTTAGTAAACGACCAAAGACGAAGAAGAAAATGGCGTCCTAGGTATTTATATTTTGTGAAGTATTTATCCTTGAACCATCGCGATAAAATATAAAACATGGTTTAATAAGCAGAAGGTATTTTTCAGATGTTCCTAATTATATGTATTTTGCATTTTTTCAATTTACGACCGTTAACTTAGGCATGCCGCAAAATATAATACTGATGTTCGCAGGCTATTGTATGTGCAGATACATTGGGAGAAGCAACGACGAACGCGACTGAACACGAGAAATCATGATCTACAAATAATACTGTGTTCCCGCTGCGCTTCTTACCTCATTACTGCACTGCAGGGTGAGATCTTCGTAAGCATTTAACATCGAGGTCTTTAGCGCCAGTGAGGGGTGACATGATGTGAGTACGGAACAGCGCCGGAATGAAGGTGTGGGGGAAACAGGAGATCCCCGAGATAACCCACCGACCAGTGGCATCGCCTGTCACGATTCCTGCATGCGAAAATGCGAGGACCGACCCCGCCGGAAATCGAACCAGGATCGCCTTGGTGAGTGGTCTGACCACTCGACCATCGCGAGGTTATAAGAGAGAACACAGGAAGGAATCAGCCATTGCCTATCTACACTTAGGAACCATCCTTGCATTCGCCTATCGCATAGCCTGACAAGGAATAGAACTCGGTTATTCCCAACTTGTACTTCGGTGTGTTACAACACCAAGAGAAATCAGCAAATAACAAACAATATGCAAACAGGTCACAAAAACTCAAAGGCAAACAGCACGAAAGGAAATAACCAATTAAGAAACCAAGACGAGAAGTGAGAGCTGTACGTCTTCAGGTGCAGCAAGAATGTACTGAATGTCATTGTCACTCAAAGCTACTTTATTTGTTGAAAATTAAATATTACATATATTACAAAAAAATTGTTTGCACTGTCAGTTAAACGCATCGACCTAAGTTAAAACCTGCGCCACGGTTTCTGGAGACTAGCCAGCATGTTCCCCGGTTGTAAGAACCATCGTTCAGAAAATAGTCTTCAAATGTAATTTATAGCCGAGTTTGGCTAAAATTATCTGTATTTCGAGATATGTTTTTCGTAGGATCGAATTTTTTTTACATAACCTAATTTAGTGTGATATGATAGATGTTCGAAAAGGAATTAACTTAATTTCGTTACAGTGTTTTAGCATGAAACGTCCGCGAGATAGAATGTGTGTAAAAACGTCATGCGTTATAGCTTAACGTTTTAACGGGATTGAATCATGGTTGCAACAGCGACTATGAGACCATCATATTTACTAGTGGAGTCGTGAACATTTAAATAACAGAACAGTGTGCAGTTTCCGATATTCCTCAACATTAATGATGGCTGATGTTTCCTAATAATAACTCTTATGAACGTGGCTCAGTGGGTTTCGATTATGTAAGCCAATGGACAATTATTTATTATTGTTAAATAATACATTAAAAACTACCATAAGGTAGTTTGTGTTCCCTCCTCGCTTCTTCCTCGAATAACTGCTCAGGTTTGGACGCACAACTTGATATAGGTCACTCGGAATAAAGTGAGCACTAAAAGTTTAACCTTTGAAAAATATCACTAGTCGTTACTGCATATAATTCTACATTAACTCTAGTTGCCTTACTGCTTGTATGGTTGGCAGCGAGTTGCCGAAAATAGTTCCGTGTATTTTCTTACTTAAATACAACAATACTAAAATAAAATTTACTAAAATCGACATACCTGAATTTTGTACAGTTAATCAACATTTATTTATCAAACTATAACGGTTCCTACCGACTGCACAATTTATCTTACATGCGCAAACATCAAGTGACGTGTCTACAGAAGTTAGACATTTACCTTCGTTTGCCGTTACATGCGGAAATATACGAATTATCTGAAAATATAACTTTAGCAGGGCTATTTTTAGTGCTCACTTTATCCCGAACTGCCTATAGTAGTCTATTTTCACATAGCTCGTAAATGATAGTGCAGATGAGAGTGTAAGGGATGTTGGCGAATGAGATATTTTGGTCAGCGCTCAACATTGATGTCTTTAGCGCTGAAAGAAATGTTGGTAAATACACCTGAAGAGTATGGTGTAATATTTACTCATTGGAATAAGAAATTTATTTTCCCTTACATAACATGTAAAATTACCGCTCCGAGCAGCTACAATCGGATACATGACTGTGAAACTTCACGAACACGTAACGGAACGCACGGCATGCGCAGAAGTTTCTCCGTCCCTCGTAAAACAAAATTTAATAGAAGAACCGAAACAAAATAAAGAGCTACTATAAGAACGAACAAGAGTGGCATTAAGTTTGATAAAAACATGTCTTCAGTTGTGTAGTGGTACTATTCCTGCCTCTGCCGTGAATTTTCTTCTGACAGTTAATTACGTTCAATGTATGTGTAATAACTGTAAATAAACAATCACTTAAAACTGCGTCCATTATATCTCATTTGTAAACTGTTTGAAGAATATGTCCTTACTTGTAGCTGGATTTTCCGATACAATTGTCAGGAAATTTTCTGAAATTGCTGGGGAATGTTTCTTGTAAATTTACCACACACATGTACGGAAAGGATTTTTACATAAGTTTTATTTGTGCCCATTACGTGCAAGGAACGTTTACCTAATTTTTTGACAGCGTACACTGTGCTCCCTCAGACGCCTACGCCGCAGGGGCGAGCAGTGAATAAAACAGGCGAGGTATATCGGCGTCGCTAACAGAAGGAAGAACGGCCGGGCGAGGGGGTGCCACAATTGGCAAAATTTGGCGGCCAGCACGGATATACTGCCCAACTGCTCCCCTAGAGCGAGGGGCAACTTGGCTAGGGCAGGGGAGTGTTGTCGGAGAGGGGAGGGTTGAAAGTGTATCTCGGGCTGATTGTCTACCATGCAGCCCTTTCTCTCTCTCTCTCTCTCTCTCTCTTTCTCTCTCTCTACACTACTTCTCACAGGACCGGTGCGACAGAACTAGGTGACTGCCTATTGCGTCAAAAAGCCGTGGTCGGCAGGACGCCTAACCCATTACAATTCGATAATATAAAATCAACGAAAATAGTATTTGTAGGATTTCTACCTGTCTGTTAATTTTGCTTAATATACACCTGAGTCATTATTTCCTATGATTTACCAATATGTGATGACGTAAGTTGGGGTTTATTTGCGAAAAATGACGGAAATTGAGACATTCTCGTTACGAGTCAATCGATACTTCTTATTCATGAAATATGAAATAGGAAAATACTTTTTTCCGACTCACTAAAAACCCTAGCCGTTTATATTCACTTGTTAGCTACCAAGATGTTAAGGGATTTGGCGGTGCTTATATGTGTACTTGGCAATACAGTTACTATAAATTTAGAATTTTTATGTTGAAAACGTAGATGAAATTAGCAAGTATGCAACGTTTATGTATGTATATATATATGTCTTATTATTTTCAAGGTATGTACGAACAATTAAAGTGTTTGCAAATAAAATATGAATTAATAACGATGTTAAATAACATGTTATTTCTAAATTAGGTGCTATTGAACATTTCACTGAAATTATTACACCACAAATACAATTTATACCACACTAATAATTAAAATTACCATCTAAATATGTGACGATACTATAAACATGAAGAATTTGAATTGAACATGTGTTTAAATAGATAAATTCTGTGGAGATTCTCTTTATTTCATAAAATGCTTAGACTTCACTTTTAGTTTATAGTCTTTCGTGAGACTGTTTCTAATCTATGGCCATAATATAATTGCCATATACACAAGTCAAATCTAGTACATAGCCATTGTAGGAATGACATGTGCAACACATTAGCACTTAATTGTTTAGAAATAATTAATATATCACTATTAGATTCACGACACACTGAAAGACGAAAGCCACTTGTAGGCCTATATATGGAAATACACTCATAAATATCGTGTCACACGTGTTACGAAACTTGTGTGGAGTTAAAAACAAATTACTTAAATCTAGTACAAATATAAAATATTAGGCCCAATGTCTAACGTTGTGGCATGAATTATGTAACAACAGAAGTATGAAACTACAAAAGTATTTCACATGAATAAAAAAGGCTACTCTCAGTGAACAACGCACGTATTTATTTACGAACGAACATTTCCGATAAACGAAAATGAACGAAATAGCCACCTCAGTGAAGTATAAAACCCCCGACATTAATTACTTTTGTTTTGCCACACTTCAGAACACAACTACGACATAATCCTAGTATCCATAACTTCGAGACAATTTCACTTTTTAGCTTATAAATATGAATCTTCACACTTCCTTTATCCTTGTAAATGCACGGGAAGGCTACACAATTTGCGATTACGAAAAACGTATCAAAACATTTGTTTAGGCGCGAGACATTTACATAGTGTTACAAAATGTATATTTTAGGATTTTTATTTAAATGGTTGCTCATAAGCTATTATTAGATTGGGGGGTTTCACTCAGATGGTAGCTACATTGTGGGTTTATTTAGATATTATTTAGGGCTAAATGACTTTAAGACGGTTATGTTTAAACGGGCAAAACTATATTACAATGGCAGGTACACCGTATACAAAATTGGTTACAATGTGCTCTATTTAGGAGGGGAGCGTAATATTACTGATTATTAATATACTATGATAAGTTGAGGGTTGCTGCCACATAATTCAATCTGACGACCTTACCGAAAACTGGATTGATGAGACGACATTGACGGACGAGCATGAGTCCCGGCGGAGAACTGCACTGCTGTTGATCGGATGAGTGCTGGTGGACGACCGACAGACGACAGACCTGGTTTACTTGGTAACAGTGCCATATATCGGCGTGCTTGTCCTCATTATTGCGCCACTACGAGAGGAGGGAGGTGAGGTAAGTTGCTGTCTTCCATGGTTTCCCAACGCTGACCTAATTTCCGTTCGAATCTCTCGCTGTTTGGCTTGCCAGGCAATATCACAACAGTAGCAAAGTGGCTAAAATCACGATCGCAATCAATACAGTTTAAATTTTAAATGATGGTAAACAAATTTTCGAACATTGGAACAAAGCACACATTTGTAATAATCAGTATGGCTACTGAACATGAATTTTCTTGGTTGAGACACGTTTTTCGAAGCACAGAGCCGTTTACACAGTAGTTTTTCTTTCTCTTTACCCCAGTATATACTATCGCACTAAGTTACAGTTTCATGCTGTAATACCTCAAATTAATACGACTTTGCATAAAGCATTATATTTGTGATAGCTTAATCGAGCGACAGAATTTTCACAACTGCCATCACCATCTTGTAAATAATCTCGCGCTAGCCACTATTCTCCTGTTAAGTATTCAACGGTCACTTCCACAGCAGCTTAGCTAGCCAGAGAATAAACTCTTTGGCTAGAGATAACACGAGTTCATACAGCACGTTTACAGCTTAATCCCGGTACACCATTATTTATAATTCAGTATAGAATTCCGTACCTAATTATATGCACGTAGCACTATGACTGGTGTACCGGAACTATGCTAGTCCCAGACAAAATTCTTTACTTAATTTCACATATAGGGCTCGTCCTGTTTTCATCGTAGTGTCTGTTGACGCGTATGCGCAGTTTCAGCCACAGCACATTCGAAGTAGCAAGCAGGGTTGCCAATATGATTAGAATAAAAATGAAATTCTTGTTTCCTACTAAACACACGACTACTGGACTTGTAAAAACCTAAATAATACAAGATAGTTTAACGCGTTAGGCAACACACGCATGTTTGTACGTGAAACTGTTTTCGGGAATAGTACAGTTATACAGTAATTTTGCCACATAATTCTGGTATAAAATAGCAATCGAAGATAATGAACAGAACTAAGTAAAGAATTAAGTAGAAAATTAAAGATAGTGTGTACCGGACTTTAGGATAACCACGCTGCAGGTTTAGCTTACTCTGCAGCAGACTAAGTAGATATAGCTGCCATGTGAGGAACTGTCCTAGGTTTATCCCTGCCAAACAACTGTGATGTGAGCTTTTTTATAGTAATATCAAAACAGACCTTGAATATGAGAGAATATTTGGATGACATAAGTAATATACGTGGAATGACGACTCGTTTACCTCGAGCACGGACATTGATAACAGTGCCCTCAATACGTACCGTCAAAAGTTCTTTGAATATTAATAAAATATTCAGTCACTGGGTACATAGATTTGTACAACCATATGTAACGCTATCTTAATATATAAAATGAAGTGTCCTGACACACTCACTCACTCACTCATCAACGCACAGCCCAAACCGCTGGACCTAGAACCATGACATTTTGAGGGAAGCTTCCACTTGCCTCGTAGGCACCCACTAAGAAAGGATTTTTGGAAATTCGATTATCAAGGTGGTGAAAAGGGGTGAAATGTGTTTTAAAAAGAATCCTTGATATCTCATTAACCTGGAATGCTATCATGAATTTTTAACTTAATTATATTGCCGAAAGAAATTCATATTCACAAAATTTCCGATTTTGCGAAATTCGAAAATTAAGGGGGTGAAAAGCCATAAAATGTGTTTTTCATTAATCCGTGATTTCTCCTAAACCATTTCAAATAGTGAGGTGATTTTTTTTAATGATTCTTGAGTAAATATCTTAATTTTTAAAAATTTTCGATATTCGTCCTTATAAGCTCTTAAAAAATAAAACGTGTTTTTAAATTAATCCCACTTACCTCCTAACCCAGTGGAAATATTGAAATGGTTTTTGCTTTAAAATAAATCTTACGTAAATATCAAAAAAGCAATTTCAGGATTTTTCAAAATTCATTCTTGAAAGTTGTTAAGAAAATAAAATGTGGTTTCAAATAATCATCTGTACCGCTTATACCCACTGAGATATTGAGATGATTTTTATAAGAATGAAGCTTATGTAAATATCTACAAATCGAATTTAAGTTTTTTTTATGAAATTCGAAAATTAAGTAGGTGAAAAGCAGTAAAATGCTACAGTCTCCCGAAATAAGAGAATGATCACGGATAAATAATTCAACAGTCTTTTCTTTTTGCCAACCTACTCATAAATAAAACCTCTTTGGACTCTAGCCACTACATACGATATAATTATCACGGTCTGTCTTTAAGCATTCACTCAGGTATTGTACAGTATTGTATAAAGTTTGTGGTGTGGAAGGGGTGGGGTTACGGGTTCGTATCCTGTGCAAGACATCGCGATGGGAATTACTATGACATCATACGAGCATATTGCGCGCGCTCTTTACACTGAGCTTAGACAGTTATTTATAGTTCACTGTTGTTGAGTACGCTAGCTGTTAAATGCCTTCATCACATATTTTATCCTGAGTTACTGTTTACATGACATAATCTCACGTGGGTAACGCCGCAGCCGGCCGGCTAGTAATTACATAATGTTAACTTCCCTCCCGATAAATTACTTCTCTATTGCAAATACTTGCTTTTTCATGAGATCGTCTGCTTTGAAATGTTTACAAAGACTACGTTTCCCCCTTATATTTGACAGCTAATTTCTCAATATAAAAATGAGGTAATTATTTTTCGTATTTACGTAAATATCATTCGGAAACAAAAAATATCTCAATATCTCAAATGGCAGATATCATGAGGAAGATGAAAACCAATTTAATGGCTTTTCACCCCTTTAGTGATTGAAATTTGTAAAACCATACCATCACATGTCAAACATTTGTACAACTGTCTAATTAAGACGAAAATCACGACGATAACCCACTGAGTCACAGCGTAGTCGACGATTCACTTAAAAACATATATCATTCTTTCACAGTCTTAAGTTCTGAGATCTGTTTAAGGGCATTTACGTTTTCATCATCAAAGCGAAAAACAACTCTACATCTCAATGGATTCGGTAGCACTCATTGATTTATCTAATACACCCTCTTAATGTCGTGTTTCGAAATATATATGTATATATATATATATATATATATATATATATATATATATATATATCAGGTATTTAAGTAAGCACTATGCATATATTGAATCGAAAACACACTTTACCATTTTTAACATATTTGGAGTAGAATTTGGTAAATATCCTGCAATTTTATTTTGGGTCTTTACGTAATCATTTGGAAGCAAACAGCACTACGATATCTCGACAGGTTCGATAGCTGTGGAATAATAATAGATTAGATACACATTTCACGTCTTAGTTAAATAATTTCAAATCGTCTTGAAGCCCTGTATTATATTTGTAAACGTACTTAATTGAAGTAAAATTCACGACTGTAGCCCATTAGGTTCGAGCTATTAATAAAAAACACATGTTCTCCTTTGTACTGTTTGGGATTAAAATTTCGAAAAATCAGAAAAAAACTTTTTCGTATTCGTGTTAGCATCAATTTGAAGTGAAAAGCAACTCAGTATTCCGAAGAGCTCAGTATGTATCAATAATTAAGCTAAAACTCATTTCGGGGCTTTTCATCCCCTTGAAGATTGAATCTCGCAAAATCTTGAAATCTACTAATACGCATTTTCATGACTGGCCGATTGAAGTAAAAGTCACGACGTTAGGCCACTGGGTTCTAGCTATGTAAACGAGTCTTATACAACACATTTCACCCCTTTTCACCCCTTTAGGGGTCGCATTTGGGAAAATCCCTTCTTATTGCTCGCTAAAGACCTAAAGGGAACTCACACTAATAGTTCACGTTTCTAGGCTCAGCGATTTGGGCTGCAGTTTGATATGTCTGTGAACTCTCTTATACATAGGCGTTTATCGTGCTAAAATATTAGAACATTGCTGTTCAAAACCTTTTTATGATGTATCTCACAGCAAGCTGTCGTCTTGTAGAATACTGGTTGATGGTCTCTTCATTCGTTTAGCTTAAATACTTACATTTAGTTTTAAATGAGCCACAACTTATTTATTTTTACATGTATCTTAATGTATAGTGTAGATGCCATGGGACTATAAACATGTCGAAACGATAGGAGTATATTCTCTGTCAAATTGGTAACACGCTGGTCACAAATGTGCAATGAGAAGCTTGCGTTTACAAACACCGCTGACCTTGATTTTACCCAGAGAACATAATAAGATAGTCATATCTCTCGCTGTAAACAACTAGATTCTCATTTACGCAGAAGACACCAGAAGTTGGCTACGACTCATACCTCCCTAATACCAACGTCAAAACATAATAATTCGCACAATTTTTCTTTTAGTCATTATGCATCCATTACATAATTTTGTTATTATATAACTTTTCAACATGTTAGTAAAACTCAAGCGTAGGCCTACTATTTGTTTATTACGTGCATTATTTCAGTTCGTTATTATAGCACTATTACATTTATTTTCCGTTTCATAACTATTCCGACGGAGGATAAAAACTTCGGAAATCTTTGGAGAAGATTTCGTTTCTACCCCAGTTACGAGGGCCTGATTTTACCAGTGGCAAGTAAGGTTCGGTCTGGCTCAGAGGTAACTGAATGTAGAAAACTTGTGTAACCCCCGTTTATCATTACTGTGTGCCATTTTTACATTGCATCAACGTCTTACTCTCCGTACTGTAATCTTTACTTCTTAAGAGGCTGCTACAAAAAATTATGTTCACTGTAGTTTCACATGACTTTATTTTGCTTTCCTTCTCATTCATGAAGAAACTGTTTCCGGCCAGTGGTCTGTAAACAAAGCCGTTTATTGTTCAGTTCTCATTTCTTGTTTACATTCACACCGGAAGGTACTATCTCAAGCTGGAAAGCACTTATCTCACGGGACTGTATTCTTGGCAAGCAGTAAATGCAAGACAGGTATCTTAAAGTAAACTAATATTAATTTCCTCATGAGTAAAGTGCTTGAATACGGAATATTGTTAACGTATTTATTGAAATCTTTGCTTTGATAATTATTGTACCATCAGATACTGGCTTTCGGATGTCATTAGTTAGTACTATATAATTAGCATGTTAGTTTTACTTATTAAGGCAGGCGCTAGATGCCGCGTTTAAGGTTCGAAAAAATGGGAGCGATAAGACCTACACTGATTCGTGCGTCAACAGCCGCATTGCTTTTATGCGCTGGGCGCGAAAACGGCGTGCAGTGTTTTGGAAGTAGGCTTTTATCTATGAGACTTTTAAGCGGTGATCCTTCTATTTTATTTACGGAAAATGCATAGTGAAGTCCATTGCATCCTTTCCTATTTTTGTTTTACTATTCCGATTGGTACTTTTTACGTGACAGCAGTCCGAAAAAAACCCCGTTTTAAGCCGTTTTGAGGGCCCAAGTTTCTAAGCATGATATCTAGGGAAAAAAACATATCTTTGGTTGTGTTTTCTTTTTGAAGGCAAAGATATTTAACATATGTTTAGTAATATAAAAAAAAAATGCAGCAATGTTTACGCACCAGCTGTATAGGGCTCTTAACTCTTAAGTGTACATTAAACTAAGTACGGCAAGCCTGCCAGTATCTGATTTGTATGTATGGAGCTCTTACAGCAAAAAAAAAAAAAAAAAAATGCTAATATTTAACTACTATTTTATTTTAATCAAAATTACGGACTATTTGTGTAATGTGCACAATATTTTCAGAACATTCATTACAACATAAGAGCTGTAATAATTTTCACAATAAATTTTCGTATATCCATTTAGGAAATTGAAATTTCACGTTAATCAGGCGAATTGACCTTATGTTGTTTCCAGTAACTACGTATACAATTATAAACAATTTTGATTAGAGTATAAGAAATATTTAACGATTTGGGAAACCAGATTTCTACATTTACAGTATAACATGCATTCCATGCTGCTTTTAGACCACAACTTGTTGCGGTATGTGCTCCGAAGTCATATATCGAAAAGAATATTCATTTCTCATATCTAATAGTTTAATTTTACTTTTTTTTTCACCCATTTAATGTATTTGTCACCTCGGTGTCATGATGAAAATATTGCCGTACCACGTTTCGCTGATTACTTTTAAGCCTGTGGGCCACCCCCCCCCCACACATATATATTTAGTACTGATTCGTTTTGGTCCGTGATATCTTACAATGAAGCCCTCTATGTACACTACAAAAATTTCCTCGTAGAATTCTTGTCACAACCAACATACAACTATGCGTTAACTATTCAATTCGGCATTTACGTATTATTAAAATCGTATTCGTTATCAGGAAAGCTTACTATCCAATAAGTAATAAAAGACTTATAGTAATTTAAGAAAGTAATTGTAATAATGTGTGGCATGGTCAAGACGCAGACAGTAATTTAAACAACAGTGCGTATTACCAAATCAGAATGCGCCTAAACATACTGGAACATTTTAAGTATATTTATAATTTAATGCGTAGAAAGTGTTTCGAACCTATTAACTTCAATGTCTCCAAATTAAATTTTATGTATTTTGGGTGTTCCATATTTAGGTCGTTGTTAATGTTGCATTTGAAAAGCCAATTAGAGCACCTTGTTCCACAATCGACTGAAATTATTCTTGGATGAAAATTAATGAAGATATGAAAGTCTATCACAAGCACATATGAAGAAGTAACAATTTGTTTTTTTTTATTTATTTTAGTGTTGGTTTTACCTGGTAGAGAATCGAGTGAAGGATTGAGCTCCCAGGCAGTCCATAAACATCACTGTTGGGTTACAGATTATGACGAATCGTCACAAAGAAGATGGGAAAGAAAAGCAGGCGAAAGTCATGCTATATTTAACTCCCCCAAATAGTTGATGTTGCGTCAAGGAGGTTATAAATCGGCTCTCAAAATAAAGTGTGTTTAATTTCCTTGACGAGAAAACTTTCCTTGTCATGAAACATAGAACTGACAAGTCATGCAAACAATCGTGTGTGCACACTGTCCTACGTTTTGCACAACCTGTCCTCATCGTGTACGCTGTTGAAATGTTATCACATTTATGGTACCGTGCGAGGTGACGCAACGGTAACACTTTATATTCGTATTCGGGAGGTTCCAGGTTCGATTTCCGTCTCCGGCTGACCTGATTTCGGGTTTCCAAGGTTTTTCTTAATCGCTGCAAGTAAATAATGGAATAGTTCCTTAAAACGATGGCCATGGTAAAGACCTCGCCTAGTTCACGTCATTGTCTAAAATTGGGTTACACCATCTGTCGACGAGACAAGCCCACTTATCGTACCTTATTTATGGATCCGACTGTACCGGGCTAGGAATTATCCCCAAGTGTGTTAGGCATTATGATACAACACTGAACTGTTTGTGTCGTTATTTTTCTTACAATATAGTCAGGATTTATCGCAGTCACTATTAGCTGATTTTGACTCCATCCTGACCCCTGATACCAAACTAATAACACTGAACTTCCTAATTTGTGTTACTATTAAACTTAGCATGTCTGCATGCTACGGCATCGTTGAAAATTGCTTGGAATGTATCATTACCTGAGTTCAAGATTACTTTTATATAGCCTGTGACATACGAAGTTCACAAAATATAAGTTGTATTGATGATAAAAACGAAGAGACCAGAAACAACTGTAAATCTGGTTGAATCAGCCATTTGGTTGTGCCTGGCGCAACTTTCAGGAAGTCTTCCCCGGTACTAGAGATGCTGTCAGGACATTCTTACGTGAAGTGATGTGTGACTTGTAAGGCAGCTCCACAATCACTTCCAGATACCTGTCGCATTCCTCACTTGTGTAGCGTACTACCGCATTTCCCATAGCCAGTGTGGATCCGGTTCAGACGGATCCAGGTTCTGCGTGGAAGATTAAATATATGGTGCAGGTTGTTAGGATTAACGACGATTGCCACGTTGGATTTTATTATAGGCAAGCCACAACGTCAACAATTCCTTATTGAAAATGAAGATCGCGTTTGAAATTTGTCAGGTTGTTTTTACAGAAGTTTTTTATTTTATTTTAGTCTGTTCCTTGTAATAATTTACAATTAATTAATTAATTAATTAAAAAACTACTTCTTACATATTCTTCCATGTATCGTTACTTATCGATTGAAATGGAGTGATAAAAATGTTGCTCATAATCAAGTACTAGAGCGACATTAAACAACTTGTACCACTTTCTAATTACGAGACTTGTAAAACTATAAACATACAGGAAAACTAAAGAAGTTGACATAAAATATTTTTAAAAGAGGTTACACACTAAAAAATGTATTGATTTTATTTTATATTGAATCAGGGCTGCAATGTTTTGATAAAAAAATATGCAGTACTACTCAGTAGGTGTATCGCTTCCTACATATAACGAATGAGGCAAAATGTTGTCATTGTTTAATTATTTGCAATAACGAGCAGTGAAATTTTGCTTAGCTTCATTATGTGCTCTCTTAATCGTGGAGGGACCGCGGTGGCTGAATGGTCATTCGCCTCCCACCAAGGCGATCCGGGTTCGATTCCCGGGGCGGGATCGGTCCCCGGATTTTCGCATGTGGGAATCGTGTCGGACGATGTCGTTGGTCAGCGGGTTTTCTCGGGAGTCTTCCGTTTCCCCCGCCCCTTCATTCCGGCGGTGCTCCATACTCACCTCATGTCACCCCTCTACAGCGCTAAATACCTCGACGTTAAGTGCTGACCAAAATCTCTCACTCACACTCACTCTTAATTGTGGACCACTCTTACTGAAATCAACGGTACCAATGGTGCCGTAGTCGAAGAATCAAAACAGTTAAAACGTTCCTTACTTATAAAAATTCTGTAACGATGTTTAGCTTACAAAAAATAAATCTTGCTTTATAAAATATAATATAATATAATATTATATATATATATATATATATATATATACATATACAGGTTGGTCCTGAAATACAGGTACAAACGCAGGGAGGTGATTCCTTATGGAAAATAAAGTAGGACATATGTAGGACACTTTGTACCTAAGTATAATATTGTGGGAGTAATGAACCGCAGAATATCGAATTTGAAAACCGTATTTATTTTAAATATCGGAAACAGAATTATGTAAAACGACAGTGCTCTGAACATTGATTTGTGTTATGATAGTCTTCAAACCCACGTCAAATGCTGGTTGATACCTTCAGCCATTACTAAAAGAACAGGGGTGGCCACCCTCTAAGTGGAC